>WAAD01011687.1:28092-44673 GCA_013389945.1 Fregata magnificens
TGGGAAGAATTTAAGGCCAAAAGAGACAATAGTGTGGGGAAAAGGCATGCAATATAAGGTAAACAACTGTGTTCCTCATATAGAATGTGAAGGGAACTGATTTGTGAACAACTGAGTAATTTTCTGTTGAAGTCTTCTGAAGCCAGGAATCATCTTTCATTTGGATTTTAAGTTCAAGATAATGCAGAGAACCAGGTAACTATGTATGCACATAGTATGATTTTAATATTCCATGCTGGAGTACACATCAGTTGGAAAAGGTAAATGTCAAAGTCTTCACTAAAGTGTTGTTTAACTTTGGTGGTGGTTATCGTGGGACCATTAATAGTCTAATTGAGAGTAAGACTTCTGAATTCTTCTGAGAGTTTATGTTACCATATGACGTTACATTTTCCATGCTGTAGCTGCTACATGCTTGTGTCTGGAAACTAGCCATATATTTTAGGTAATGGGAGAAAAGTTGGTCAGCTGAAAATTCAAACTGAAGAGGAAATAATATCCTGTGATTATAATAACACTCTGAGTTATTATTTGGCAGGAGAGGAGTTTCTCAGCTTTATAACTTCTGGTTTTGCAAGGTGAAATTATGAGCGCAGGGCTCATGATGTTGGGTATATGTTCTCAGATTGCCTTCACAACTTCCAGATTACCCAAGTCAGCAGATACTGGCTGTGCCTGCACTTTCTTTTCAAGATAATTGTGACTTGTTTCTCCTGTCCAGTCTATTTGGAGGATGTTTCAGTGAATCTTTTACAAGATCTCTGATGCAGTCTTTTCTGTAACAGTTTGAAAACAGCAGTCTCTGATCAGATCTTTTAAATCTGATCAGATGTTGAATGTATAAAACCTTTACATTTACTCCTGGCAATGAAGAAGGAGCTCTCTAACTGCTACTACGATCTCATGTAGCCGATGCGAGTGCTCAGAGAAATGTTTCATGTGACCATAACCAAATTATTTCTCTTTCACCCCCAAACTCTAATGTTAATCTTAAGATTTTGAGCTTTTCCTGAAAGATTTTTTGATTGTGTTGACATGAAAGATCAAAACTTCATTGACTTGTGCTCCTGGAAACTTTTCTTCATTTCTCACCATTCCTTAGCTAACTTGTTAAGATTGTACTCCGAGATCTCTTATTTCTTCACTTGTTATTGTTATTCTTGACCAATTTTTTTCAGAAAATTTGGGGTTTTTTTTAATCGTCTCTCTAATGATCCAAAGGTACTTAAATGACTTCAGTTTTCCAAATCCTTCCCCTCTAGATTTTTGCAGTCCCCCAAAACAAGCTAGTCTAATCCTTGTATCAATTAGTGAATACAGGACATGGGAAAAGAAGAGAGCCCCAGCTCTGATGTCAGGCACTGCACACAACATCTGTAGGAGAGTGAAGGTGTATGTATGTAGTGATAAAACATTCATGTGTTCATATTTCAAAAGAAAACCAACTAATACCTACCTCCAAAACACAAAGGCTTCTAACTAGTCAATTTAAAAAGAATAATCCAAATCACTTGAAAAAATATTAGGTATGAAAAAGCAACAAGAAATCTAACATGAGCCTTCAGCTTATAGGTCATTTTGAACAGCAGGAAATGAGGAAGATAAGAACTAAGATAAGAACTAATGCTAAAACTAAAGAGGAGGAATATATACATTTCCATTAAGACAAATTGTAGTTGAGATAAATCTCACTTTACATGATACAGACATTTCATTTTCTTCTTACATAGGTCTCAAAAAACACATGTATGCCAAAAAAAGACTGAAAATATTCAGGGGGACAGGCAGAAGTTACAAGAGCAAATTCAGTGAGAAAAGGGGTCCCCCTCCAGGCTGCAGTTTGCTAGCGCCCTTGTGCTATGGACACAAGGTTACTGTAGTTCCCTCTTTGGATGCTGCTCAGATCCTTCAGCACTCAAAGCGAGGTCTGCATCCAAAGAACTGAGCTTCTATTCACGTATCTGGAACAGCATTATTGTTATTTTGCTGCCTTCATGGTTTTCCCTGTGCCAACCCGGCAGAAAGCTACAGAACTGAATCAGAATTGCATTTGGCTTCCTCAGTAATCCCGACAGAGTAGGCCCTGTCCCTGAAGTCGCACTTGAAGTATTGCTCGTTTGTGTTCATGAAAGGGAGCGGAGAAAGATAGTCATCCCTAGAAGAGAAAGCACATTGTATTCTCTACAAGCTTTGGCTATCGGGAAGTCATTTTAAGTTTTCTGCAATTTCTGCGTACTGTTTTCAAAGATGCTTACAAAATTTTTGGACAAATACTTGGAAGTGTTTGAATTACTGTAAAATTCTCTGTACTACATAGATAAAGCATCTAAAAATAGATAATGTGTAGCAGATGTAGCGCTGCATGTAAACAGTATTTTTATAAATAGTTATATGAGTACAGCTGTAAAAATTGCCAGCTTGTGAAGTTATGTTAAAATGCTGGAAAAAATATGACAATTTTTCATATATTTATACCACATATCTTTATAGATTTCTTTCTGGTTGTAAATTTCTTATGAGCTTTTGAAAAGTGATTTTATATAATGTTTCTCAGAATTTTCTAGAGTTTTGATAATCTTTCTGAGGCCAATTCACTGCGTAATTCTTCTTCTAGGGGAACCCACTGCCATTTGTTTTCCTATATTTTTGCAGTTGTTTTAAAAGAAATGCGGAGGAAGTCTTCCACAGAAAATATTCTGAAGTGTAAGGGTTCCTTTGGAAAGCTCTTTTCTTTTTTTTTCTTCCCCTGAATAAGTGCAGCAAGCTATTGTCTGCCATATTGACATACTACCTGCTTTTCATTTCCTAATACATATTGGTTCAAGGTTCAAGGCAGCCATTCACAAGGTGACACAGGGAACCAGCTTAATAGTGGCCAGCAGCCTTTCCTAACTTAATTTAGGTTGGTGAATGAAAAATATTGCACCCAGATGAAACATCAGATTAAATTGGTCAGAGGTAGAATGTTATTGCTCAGACTAAAATTTGATGAAACTCTCACCCAAAAGTGGCCAGTTTGACACAAGTATGCACAAACTCACTTTTTGCTCAGGGTGCAGTTCATATAATCTAATTTAGCTAGAATTTGAGGCATCTAAGTGTAACCTCTAGTCATCATGAAGTCCTGAAAGGTAACTCTTTTCATCCTAAAGTAGGTGCCTGAAATAGGCAGGATTGGTCTCTGTAGGGATCTATTTCCTTACATTGACGAATGGCCTACAAAGACATTTGATTTGAAAGTTTAAATTACATCAGATTAACCATATTTCCAAATGACCGAATGTTTCTCTACTATGGAAGTTCTGATAATTCTCTTTTCAGTAGGAAAGCTCTATCTGGTTTTTGTTTCACTGGCTATTAAGTGGGGGTTTCTAATAAAATTAATGCAATCTTTTTCTTTCTTCTTTTGTCACTAGTGTTTGTGTTTTAGGGACATTGTAGAAGCTTCTGCCTTAAGTGCACCAGAGGGCAGTAGGGAAGATGCCAGGTGCTACTGAGCTATAAAACAGGTGCTGGACAGTGTCTCTGGACAAAATCTCAGTCAGGGGACAAAGCGTGATACCAGTGCAATGCAGAATGGAAGAATTAAGAACTCTTGAAGACATACAATAGATAAGAAACCATATCATTCTCTGAAAAAAATATTTCTGCTAGAAGCTTGCCAATGACCTGTCAAACCTAATTTATGATGGCAACTGAGTTTACAGGATTGTAAGTAATCCTTTGCAGTAGTCCTAACGTTTCTTTAGGTCATTGCATGTGTTGGATTTGTTAGAAGGAGATCTTTTCCAGTTCAATATATTCAGCTTTATATGTTGAGGGTTAAAGGCTGTTACCTGTAAAGTATGGATAAATTATGTGTGAATTTGAGAGGTAAAATATAATGCTGCTGTGGATTTCAGATTTTATTTTCATTAGTCAAGTTTGAGATTCATTTAATGACAAGCAGCAGTCAAATTATACATGATTTTAATAAAATCTTTGTACAGAATGTCACCTTTGCAATCTGCATAGGCCTTAATTCCACCTGCAAAACCTGGTGCAACAGTTAACAGGGATTTCAGCTGCAGAGTGCTTAGAGAAACTTTAAAAATTGATAAAAATACTCAATCCAGAATTACTGTATACAGCAAATTCATGGTATTAAACTTTGTTTTCTTACAGCCATGCAGGGAAAAGGGAGTAATGAATCTTGCTGGAGGCTTGAGGAACCATCCTTTGTATTTCTAAATAACTTCAGTTTCAAACTCAGTTTTCCTCAAAAAGTTGCAATACTTTTAGCTGTAGGGGAACTATTGCTGGTGCAGAAAGAATTGTCATTTATTACTGAGATTTTGTTGACCTCTTCAAAAAAACCCCACCAAAACAGTACTTCTCTAAAGTCAGATTTTCCATTATGAAAGCCTTCTTGACTCTTCTTAATATTTATGCAAATGTCCATTAAACCTATTATTTAGTATAGTTTCTGCTCCTTTGTCCAGTGCCAGTGTCAGGGTTACAGGCTTGCAATTCCCTGGATCTTCCCCAGAACCCTTTTCTTTTAAGGGAAATGGCCTGACATTTGCCACACACAGTTATTCAGCTATTTCATCCTTGAGATCTATACGAACCATTAAATCCTGTGCATACCATTTAATCCTGGTGATGTTCTGCTGCTAATTTTGTCACCTTGTTCTGTAATCTCTTCTACAGTCAATTTCATTTTAGATGAATCCTCTGATGAATCCCTGTGCAAAAAATGGTATTGAGGTGGGAATCTCCCCAGTTTTTTCAAAGCAGACATTGATGCCAAGAAGTCATTTAGCTCCTGTGCAATTGCATGTCCTCTCTAAGTGTTCCTTTTATACCCTGATCATTAAGAGGACCTGCAGGCTCTCTGCCAGGCTTTCTGATCTTGATTTGTTTGAATAAAAGACTTATTATTACCTCTGAATCTCTTTTACTAGCTATTTCTCAAACTTATTTTTTGGTCTGTCTTATCTGCTAGAGTTATTTTCTTCATTTAAACTCAGCTTCGGCTTTTTTTAAATGCCTTCCTGCTTCTAATAACCTCTTTTACCCTGCTAGTTAGCCAGGCTTTTCAGTCCTTTTGTGCCTTTTCAGTCTGTTCTGAAGAGGTGGTGTGCGTTGGCACTATGTTTCCAATGTGGTTTCTTTATGAAAAGTCCATGCTGTCATGAAAGATTTAATTCTCCAGGTTGCCCCTTTCAGCTTATTTTTGATGAGCTTTCTCTTTTTTAAACATTGTCTCTTTCAGAAATTAAATACAACCCTGGAATTCCTAGCCTTGTTCTGCATCTGCATTAATATTGTGTCTAAGTACAGTAAGGTGGAACTATTGACACTTAATGATGTTAGCAATAGCAATGTATTTCAACTCCTGCATAAACACCATTGGAGAAATAGCAATATAGTTAATTACACAACTTTGGCATGTTAGTCTCGTCTGGCACAGAGCATTTCCATTTCCATAACTGCAGTCTTTCTTTCGTGTGTCAGGTGGAATAACATGCTATTGTGTCTCTTTGTTTAAATTTTTCCCATTATAACGTTCTGTCACTGATGATTACTGCCTGATTGATTGATGGATTGATTAATGGTCAATTTCAGATTTTTCAGTGGACCAGCTGAGATGAGGAAACAGTCTTGACAGGGTGACTGTTACCCTCCTGTCTTTTCCTCTCTGAGATTGATTACATCTGTTGCACAAACCTTGGTTTCTAAGTCCTCTGATCCCCCTGTTCCACTTCTGATTATAGTTTTCAATTTAGTTTTAGCTTAACAGCCTGTCAGCCAAATTCACTGGCATGTTCTTGAGGCTTAAAGTGCTTTCAGCTTTTGGCTCTGGTTATCTATTGAAATGGTCAGCAAACAACTGAATTGAATAGAATTCCACCACCATGCAAATGCATCAACTAAAAGATATGTGACTGAAAAACTTAAGCACCCCTTCAGTCACCTGAATACTGGCATTCATGAGCATTAGAACAAATTACAGCACAATGCTAAAAAAGCAGCAAGTAAATTCCCTTGAAAAAATAGTGTTTCCAATAATCCGTTTTTCATAGGATTTTAGAAAATGAGAGGTAAAAGTCTCTTGTATATTAACTATAGCGCCATGTGACTGGTATTCTTTATCAGTTGCTGAGCAACGGTCATACTCTGAATTTTTAAACTCATTAGCAAGCTGAACAGGCTGGCATTTGGCAGATGTTTGATTTTGTTTGGAGGCAAGTCAATGGGGGAGACAGGAGAGACATTGAGCTCATTGTGTTATCTTGCTTCTCTTATTAAATTCTCATGATATTTTAAACACATCTAAGGAGACTGAAAGGAATTTCTACATTTTCAGGTTATTCACAGAACATTATGTGATTTATGTACTAATACAAATAAAGCACATGAGCCAGATTTGGTTAGCTTCAAACACGTTTTAATCTGTACCTAACATTTTCTTGAAGTGTTTCAGTCATTAGTAATGGCTGAATTAGCTTTATTTGCATCCTCCAATCATGCAAGCATTTCTTAAATAGCTCTGCCAATGTACCTCATTCTTGACCAGGAATATATTTGTTTGTCTTCTAATTGTAGCCCTTTTAATAGAAGAACTGTCAATTGTTACAAATCTTTCTGTACTATGTGATAGCAATGTGATGTGACCGTGCATCTACAAAGAACTCACTTCACTTGTAATTTAAGGTAGTGATGGCCAAACCTGAAAAGTCCTGGTGAAGAGCCTAAGTAAGTTTAAACCACTACAATTTTGAACTAATGAGTTATAAACCAGCAGGGGACCTGAGCACTGTGTAAACGTAAGGGAAGTCAGATACTGGCAGACTTGCAACACTAACTCAAGAGCACAAATCTCCAACTCAAATACCAGATGCCAGTGTACTGTTTTGTTGACTCACTTTCATTAATGGCAGTTTTAGTATGGCTTTTTTCTGACCTTCTGAAGCTGATTTTCAAGCTAGTGGAAAGAGAATAATAATATTCCTTAGTTTCTTATGGTTGCCTTGAGTATCTCCTTTGTTTAAGGACTCTTTACCCAAACAACTTATTTCCATGTGATTCAAAGGATTGTTATGAATTACTGCATTATTATCGTTAGTTTGTATGGCAGTAGGAGACATGGGGCCCAACTCAGGTCTTTCGCAGTTGGCATTATATACAAATCTACATGAAGAAATGACTCAGAGTGGCATCTGGAGTACATGTTTTTAATTCCTCCAACATTATTTAAATTACAAATTTCTGATAGTTTTGCAAGTAGCTGCTGAGCAATTCTGGAAACTAATATTGCCTGACTTCTGGATATTTTGGAGTTTTTCCAACCTCATTTGCTTGGTCACACATAGAGTCTACATATTTATCTCAAAAATGGGTACTGTTAAATTGTAGGAAATAAGGTCTATCAAAAGTATGGGGCTGGCTTCTAAGACAAAAAACCAGCTAGGTAGGCATGTTTCAGTCAGAAACACAAGTCCACAAAAAAGGGTATATCAGAGGAATATCCATAAATTGTAACTAGCAAGAAAAAGATACATAGGGAGTGTCCAATCTAGTAAAATTATCTGTTTTATTAGAAATACTTAGGGAACATCAGACCAGACTCACAAGTGAGAGGGAGGTTCATAACACGCAAAAATATTGTTCTGTATACAGTGTGTAGTTGAGCTAAGTTAAGTTAATGGATGCTAAAAATTTACATAAGCTCAAAGGAAGACAGTTAAAATTAATGGAAGAGAAATCAGTTAGGGTCTGTGGTTCAGGAAGCTTCTGAACTACAAGTTATTGGGGTTGAGAAAGTGTTATATACTGAGGAAGTGTTACTACTTGCTTTCTCTGGTTTTATAGCTTTCCTAGATATCTGCTATTGGCCACACATCCTTTTGGATCTTCCCTGTACTGTCTTTCTTCTTTGAGCCAGATTGGAGAGCAAAAAACATCAAATGCTGCAGGGTGAATCATGTGCGAGGTGCGCCTACACAAGTACTCTTCCCACTGCCTCCTTCCTGCACTATGGAGTCACTAATAATGATCTACTACTGTTGTACTGAAACAATTTTTTTAGGGCATAAAGTGGCTTACAGTTGACGGGGAAGGAATTGCTGAAAATTCTAAAATCTTCCTGCTTGATTAAATTTGGAGCAGTTCAAAGTTTAGGTTTCAGAAAGTTTTGTGTTCCAGTATTAAATATCAGCACAGTTCTCACCAAGCCTTATAAAGCTCTCTCTAGCACAGAGAGTGTCTTGACTCTTTAAGCTGCAGCTCTATAGGATGGGGCTGATACTGCCAGGTAATTCTACAGTTTGGGGTCTACTTCTAGCAGAAACACATTATAAATTAATCCAATAAGTGGAACCAGAATTGTTGCTGTGCCTTTGCAAGCTATGCACATTACTGAAAAGTGTAATTGAAACCAGGAAAAAATAGTACAGGCTAGCTTCCTGGTTTTCTTTTCCTTTTCTTCTCTTTTTCTTTTCTTTTCTTTTCTTTTTGTCACCATTATCACTCACAAACTACATCAATTTAGAAAATAACAGTTATTTGGTACAGTATACCTTTAGTATACATTAGTTCACAGAGTGGTTGAGGTTGGAAGGGACCTCTGGAGGTCATATGGTCCAACCCCCCTGCTCAGGTGGGGCCACCTAGAGCCAGTTGCCCAGGACTGTGTCTAGAGGGATTTTGAATATCTCTAAGGAGGGAGACTGCACAACCTGTCTGGGCAATCTGTGCCAGTGCTCAGTCACCCCCACAGTAAAAAGTGTTTTCTGATGTTCAGATGGCACCTCCTGTGCTTCAGTGTGTGCCCATGGCCTCTGGTCCTGTTGCCGGGCACCACTGAAAAGAGCCTGTCTCTGTACTCTTTGCACCCTCCCTTCAGATATTTATATATATTGATAACATCCCCATGAGCCTTTTTTTCTATGGACTGAACAGTCCCAGCTCTCTCAGCCTTTTCTCATTGGAGAGATGCTCCAGTCTCTTAATCATCTTAGTGGCTCTTTGCTGGACTCTCTCCAGTATGTCCATTTCTCTCTTGTATGGGGGAGCCCAGCACCCAGCTGAGTGGACCCAGCACTCCAGGTGTGGCCTCCCCAGTGCTGAATAAAGGGGAAGAATCACCTCCCTCGGCCTGTTGGCAACAATCCTCCTGATGTAGCCCAGTCTACCATTCACCTTCTTTTCCACAAGGGCACATATTGCGGGCTCATGTTCAACCTGGTGTCCACCAGGTCCTTTTCTGCCAAGCTGCTTTCCAGCCGAGTGGCCCCCAGAATGTACTGGTGCATGGGGTTGTTCCTCCCCAGGTGCAGGACTTTGCACTTCTCCTTGTTGAGCTTCATGCAGTTCCTGTCAGCCCATTTCTCCAGCCTGTTGAAGTCCCTCTGGATGGCTGCATGACCCTCTGGCATATCAGTCGCTCCTCCCAGTTTGGTGTCATCTGCAAACTTGCTGAGGGTATGCTCTGCCCCATTATCCAGGTCCTTAATGAAGACGTTAAACAGGACTGGACCTCGTATTGACCCCATGGGTACACCACTAGTCACTGGCCTCCAACTAGAGTTTGCGGGGCTGATCACCACGCTCTGAGCCTGGCCGCTGGGCCACTAACCAGTCTACCTCACTGTCTGTTTATTCAGCCGGTACTTCATAGTTATGGTTAAGTATGTGCAAGAAAGAATTTTCTGAATGGGGTTGGTTTAGTGACACTGATTTGCTAGGATAGCATTAGATGCAAATTTTTTTGAGCTAATGTGACAAGCATTATCCCAAGAGCTTAATTGTTTCATATGTTTTCATTCTTGTCATCTGAATTCTGAAATCTAGGGCTGGCTGAACATCTTTGGGAGCGCTACAGCTCAGCTGTCTTCCAAAGAGGAGTTGTGCCTGTAAGTGTGTACTGGTGGATATGATCCTGATATGAGTGGGAGAGCCCACTAGATTTTATCAAGTGACAAGAGACCCAGCTAATATTTCCTATGCCTTAGGACACATGCTTTCTTGGTTGGGTTGCAGACAAGGAGATGTGCATAGTTTCCTGGATCTGGCTTGGTGGGTAGAAGAGACGAAGATAAGCCTAAACTGTGCTCTGGGCTGGAAATACTGGTTGCCAGCACTGCAGCCAGCTAATGAGAGATGAAAACTTAGCCCTTGCCATGGGAGTTTTGGGTGGGGTGGCTTCAAGAATAGAACCCTGTCACTAGTACTTGGCTGGATGGGCAGAGTAAGATGGATAGCAGATTTTATTTTTAGATTTCTGTTCTATGGCATCTGCCCTTCCCTATCCTAGGTAAATCCACTCCTGCTGATACATATGAAAAAAGGAATATTCTGTGTAGTGTGCATATTATGCAAATATGCACAAACATGCTATCAGCATGCTACTGACTGAAAGCTTAGAGAATTAAGCATAGCTGTTATAATTGCTATTGAATGATTTAGGTGTCTAGAAAGCCCCGGAAAAAGAAGGAAATATCATAAAAGGCCTGTATTTCCTTTGAAGGATACTTTTAAGAATGTAATTTTTTTTTTTTTTTCGGGGGAGGGGGGCAGGGAGGAAATGCTATATAAAAGAAATCTGCAATTTGAATGAAAAATTCACAGGAACTTTTTATCATTTCCCAAGTGTGTGGAGCCAATTAAAAAAATTTCTCTTTCTACACAGGAGACCTAGCAGCAAAAATTAGTTGGGTAGTGTCAACTTCGTCTTGATTTTTTTCTCAGCTTATAAAAAACACTGCAAATGTGATATGATTGGCAGTCTCCGCACAAGAGAGGCCAAGGACGAGAATAACAAAGTAGTTTGTAGGTCAAGAGAAAAGGGTGAATCAGTAGCGTTGGACTAAGAAACTTGCACAGCCTGGGTACTCTGTTTAGCTTGGTCAGTGCTGTTAGTCTTGTACTTTAACGAACACTAAATTCACTTGGAAAAGGTAGAAAAGAAGTAATAGAGGAAGGGTTGGATGGATCCGGGCACTGGAAATATGATAAAGAACATTTCACCTCAACTGTTACTTCACAATAAAGCAGACCCTTTTAAAAGAAGTTAAAGGGAGTTTCTGAAATGAGTCCAGCCAATGTCAGAAATTTTTATAATTCTTAATATCTATTGACTCTTCCGTGATCTCTGAAGCATATAGTCTTGGTCCCACTTTATGATGGACAGGTGCAAAACCCCCACAGTATTTAACACTTTTAGCAAACTCAGGAAAACATACAGCAAATAAATGTAAATAGATATTGAAATAAATCAGATAATGATTCTGACGTAGGGCTGAATTTAGACTTTTTTAAGTTCAATGTGCTGTTGTCACTTCATTACCAGGACCATTTAATGTAAAGGTTGATATTTTCCAGTGCATTCCATATGATTTTTCTTAAAAATATTTTTCCTCCATTAACCATATGTACTTCCCTTCCCCAAATAAAACACACTGTTCAGATTAAAGTCTATATTCATTTCCTCAGGGCAGATTTATTAAGCGTCAGAAGACAAAATGTTCAAAATAATTTAAAACAGGAATATTCTGCAGCAGGGAGGGAGAAAGAAACATCATTTCGTTTTTCCTGTGTTCTGAACACTTTCTCCTCCCTCATTGCTACTTTTCATTACCAGCTATTTACTTTCTTTTGTGGCATCTTTGGCTAAAAATACCAACAGGTCTATGTTGAGACAGTCCTCACAAAATGTGTCTGATTATTTCTGCCTGTTATTTTTGTGTTAGCAGTATGCTGGATGGTAAAGACATAAATTAAGACACAATGCTGATTTATTAATGATCTTACTTGCTAAATAATGTCCATAAATATTTCAATATATGTCAAGTAACGACATAAACAGCTGTTATATGTATTGGTGTGCTAAGTTAATGAAATAGAGAATGTTTGTAATGTCTCTGTTTACTGCAAGAAGTTAACACTGCACTATCTCAAGGTTCATTTCTAATACTTCACTACTTTGATGATGAATGTATTTGAAGTTAGAACTCCATTTTTAATGAAGTAGTTATCCTGCTTGACCATAGATAGTTTTAAAGTTCAATTTTTTTCATTAATTCATCTATGTTAGTGAAGTGAATTTCAAGACTTCAAAAAAAGATATGGTCCTAATGCGATGTAAATAAAACAAAACATGAGCTAAACAAACAACAACAAACCAACCAAACAAACAAAAACCACTGAAAAAACAGAATGCCAGTGAGCTGGGAAATAAGTCTGTACAATAACAAGACAAACTGTGGAGGTCTTTTTAATATGTAACAGGTAATACAGCATAGCATTAGCACAGTTTAAGAGTAGCTCATCTCTGCGTTAATTTCACAATATAAGCAGTTGCATTTGGAAAGTGTTGAAGTCATTTGGATTACACAGTTGTTGTTGAGAGAATAGAGTTGAAATACTCTCGTGACCTGAGTGATATGCACATGCCCCTCAGCATTTGCAGTACTACAGTTTATCTTTGCTGTCTGTCTTGCAGAATAAATATTTAACTTTTGAATACGTAAGTAAGTACATGGAAATTTATAAGGTCAGATGCAGAATACTTTAGTCTGATCATGATTTCCTTATGTTCATGTGGACATAATTCTTTAAAGGAGTTCTTGTAATTAAAAGTAATAAAAAAGAATAGTGATAGGAAATTATCTCGGAAAAAAAATTACATAATGAACAATGCCAGGATTTTGTAAAAAAGCTGAACATAAGCCACTATCAGAACTTCAGTGAACATGTAGAGGTATGAGTTAGCCAAACTCCCTTAAAAGATCAGCTACCTTTTAACATCATTCAAATAACCAGATCAGTGATGAACTTTTATTTTCCCTGTTTTAGAACTCATGGGGGTGGGTATACAATTTTCCTTTGTTGAGTTTATTCCTTCAAACTGGCAGATGATACTTATATCTTATATTGAGGAGGCTGAGATTCATGGTCATTGGGAAGGAAGTCCTGGTTCCTGGCCCAGTAAACAGGTAAGTGGTGTCTGCACTGACCACAGCACATGGATAACAGCCTGGTTTGCCAGCTTCCTGCTTCGTGTTGGAGCCTTCTGAACATTACTTACTGCCAGAGTTCCCTAGGTATGATGGGCGTCCCTTACTTGTATGTCCAAATCACTTGTTATTTCTTTACTAATATTTATGCTTACTCATATCAGCAAGCAGTAACTAGTGTGCTCATTTGACCACTGAAATCCAGCTATGTTTTCATGCCAGATTTTGAATTTTATACTAATTTTTCCAAAAGATTATAGTCTGATTCTATTTTTAGTATGGAAAGACTACAGTAGTTATGACTGAACCAAACAGGGGAAGCATAGTTACTAGAGGCCTAAGAAGTTCTTAGAGTTTTTTTTAATTCTTAGGAATTATGTCATCCTCTATAAATACTATGAATAAATCCTAAATGGTATTAGATACTGTCAATGTGAAAGATTTAAGTCACCTTGATGGTGCTTTTCTTCTGACTGGTTATACACTGAAAAGCTTACAGTCTGTTATAATCATATTTATTTCCGTGCCCTCTTTTTAATGTATAAAGCTTCTTGTTAGATGAGGACTTAAACTCTGGAGGTTAATTTAACATAATTTAAATACCAGAATCACATAAGCTATTAAGGTCCTTTGGATTTAACTGTAATTTTTCACTTCATAGTGATATAGCTAGATTCTGATTGCCTTCACACTGACCTAAACCAAAATAATAACACCAAGAGACTTAGACTTGGTAAATTTTTTCATAGTTTTTGTGATACAGGCAGGACTACTATAGGACAGGACTGTTACCGAAACAATACATTTCCCATGCGTTTCTTAGCTAGAAGGTGACAGTATCGTTTGAGTTTCTGAGAATTTTATCTCCTGCATTATGCACCTGTATCTGTATTTTGTATCTGTACTAAACTGCAAGTTCAGTTTTTTTCTATCAGATTGCTGAAGTAATTTCTTTAACAAGCTTGGTACAAATCTGGATAAGTGAGAATAGAGGTGAGAGCAGGATCTGGCCTAGTCACTTCAAATAAAGCATACTTGTGAACTCGTAACACATAATCAGTTAAGCTGTTTATTTTCTGTTCTAAAAATACCAAATACTGTAGGAACATCACTATAAATGCAACATTGTTTCTGCAAAGGATATTTGTAACTCTTCAAGAAAAGTAATACAATGACTGCTTCCAATAAGATTTCAAGAAATCTTCACAGTAGGAAAAGCAATAATTATTCAGTCAGAGCAAACTATTAAGACATGCCAGGGAAACGACAGCAGTAACCTTGCTCTTGCAAAAGCCAGGCCCACCAGTCCTCACCCTGTGACTCCTCTTGCTCATTTTTGTTTTAACCATTTCATCTGCAGCCCAGGTTGTGGTCTACTGAGAAGACATTGCTCACTCAAAAAGGCCATAAGGCCTTTAAGTCCTTGGTGTACACAACAGCTGCATGGCATCGTGATAAGAGCTTTTTGCCAAGGAGTTATGTTGAGATAAAGAATGACTATGTCCAACTCATCCAGACACACAAATTTGACCTTAAACTGCAGATGTCTCCTGAGGTTAGATTTGGACAACTCTGGAGTCTATTGCGCATCCCTAGGTTCTAGCGAGAGTGTACATGTTTGCCATCTTCACTTCCGTAGGTACCTCTCTGATTAGCAGAGCTCTGTCAAGCTTGGAGAACTGTGCGAGCAACAGCCAGGCCAGATCTCAAGAAACAGCACTGCTGGGGACCTGACTGAGGATCTACAGAGGATCATCTTAGAATTATAGAATAGTTTGGGTTGGAAGGGCCTCTTAAAGGTCATCTAGTCCAACCCCCCTGCCATGGTCAGGGACATCTTCAACTAGATCAGGTTGCTCAGAGCCCTGTCCAACTTGACCCTGAATGTTTCCAGGGATGGGGCATCTACCACCTCTCTGGGCAACCTGTTCCAGTGTTTCACCACTCTCATTGTGAAAAATTTCTTCCTTACATCTAGTCTAGATCTACCCTCTTTTAGTTTAAAACCATTCTCCCTTGTCCTATTGCAACAGCCCCTGCTAAAAAGTTTGTCCCCATCTTTCTTATAAGCCCTCTTTAAGTACTGAAAGGCCGCAATAAGGTCTCCCTGGAGCCTTCGCTTCTCCAGGCTTGTGGTGGTTTGACCCCGGCTGGACACCAGGTGCCACCAAGCCGCTCTATCACTCCCCTCCTTAGCAGGGCAGGGGGAGAAAATGAGGTGGAAAGAAACCTCGTGGGTCAAGACAAAGGCAGTTTAATAAAACAAAGGCCATGTGAGGAAACAAAAGGGAAAGGACAACACAGACCCCACTCCCCACCTCTCACCACAGCGATGTCCAGCCACCTCCCAGGAAGCAGGGCCCCAGCACGTGCTGCCGCTACTCCCGAGGACAAAGACAAACTTCCCAAACAACGAATGCCCCCCACTTCCTCCTTCCTCCCAGCTTTTATCCCTGAGCAGACGTCACACGGTACGGAATAGCCCCGGTCAGCCCGGGCCGGCTGTCCTGGCCGCCCCCTCCCAAGCTTCCGCCCACCCTCAGCCCACAGCGGGGGTGGGGGGGGATGTTGGAGAGAGAGACAGCCCCGGGGCTGGGCAGGCACCGGCCGGCCACAGCCAAACACTGGTGCCGCCTCCAGCCACCAACACAGAGCACAGCAGGCTGCCATGGGGAAAACCAGCTCGCCCTCCGCCAGACCCAGTACAAGGCTGAACAACGCCAGCTCTGTCAGCCTGTCTTCATAGGAGAGCTGCTCCAGCCCTCTGATCATCTTCGTGGCCCTCCTCTGGACCCGCTCCAAAAGGTCCATGTCCTTCCTGTAGTGAGGACTCCAGAGCTGGATGCAGTACTCCAGGTGAGGTCTCACCAGAGCAGAGCAGAGGGGCAGAATCACATCCCTCAACCTGCTGGCTACGCTTCTTTTGATGCAGCCCAGGATACCGTTGGCTTTCTGGACATCGAGTGCACATTGCCGGCTCATGTCCAGCTTTTCATCCACCAGTACCCCCAAGTCGCGTGACACTGGCTGACAAGACTTGGGCGGGGCCAGGAGCAACAGCGGCCAAGTCCCCCCACCATGTATAAAAGAAGCCTTTAGGGAGCAAGAGTGACCAGGGGTGCCACGAGCAGGGTGGGCAAACAGGGCGTGGCACATCAGCAAGGGCGTGGCACAGCAGTTTGTGCGGTAGTTTGCATGGAAGGGCATGCAGGAAGGGCACTGAAGCTCTGCCAGCTTGACCAGGGAGCAATGGTATCCACCTGGCAGAAAGCCATGGCCTCTCTAAGCTCTGCACCCACCACGACTGACGCAGCTTCCCAGACAGAGGTCCGGTGGGAACATGCTGCCACCCAGGTGTCAGGCTGCAGGCTGTGCCCTGCTCTTGTGCCAGTATCAGACGGCAGTAATGAGCACGCCTGTGAGAGGTGCGCCCAGGTAGAGGAACTCCTCTGCTTAGTGACAGAGCTCCGGGAGGAGATAAGTAGGTTGAAGAGTACCAGGGAGAGCAAGAGAGAAACACACTACTGGAATCACATCCTACCTTCCCTGAGACAGGCCCAACAGGCAGATAGGACACATG
>WAAD01011688.1:4272-28963 GCA_013389945.1 Fregata magnificens
ACTTGGCTGTAATCTTCCAGAATCTTTTTTCTTTCTGTGTAGATACTTTCTTATAAGTACATTAATAAAGAATAAATCTAAACAAGATAAGAAGAGAAAATGGGAAGCCTTCTCAATACATTTTCTTCCCCACAGCAGGAATTACAAAATAATTTTGTTTCTTTTTTCCAGTTCTTCGCTGTTGCCCAGCCAACACCTGAGGGATCACGAACAAACCTGGGAGTAAGTAATTAAAATTCAAAGCTTCAGCATTCAGATACTTTTTACACTTTCTTTTTCTTCCAACTAGCAAGGAATTTTCCAGACAAGCTTTTAATTAACAGGTGAGTTTAATTGATATGTGAGTTTTCTGTAAATGGAAAGGATATCAGTGAGAAGTATGGGAGGACTCTTTCACACTCACAGTTTAAGACCATTAGTTTATTTGCACATTGATGTTTTTGTTGAATCAATTTTCTTTAGTGAATAAATAAAACTGAAGATATAAATATTGGACAGAGCTGAGGAAGAGTTAACCAGAGTGATGGCTAACTTTCATAGCACCTCCTAACAAAAAGCTCTACCTCAACTCTACCTAACAGAGATTAGCCTGCTGTCTCTGTTAAAAAATAAGTGATGGTAATTCATAGGCACCATAAGCAATCTGTTGTGCTTAAATGAACTTTATGTGATTTCATTAGGTTGGGACTAATTTCACCTAACTTCGCCATCTAAAATACAGGTGTCAACTGGACTTGTATTCCAGTGAGTGGAGAGTGAGAAGTGTTGTTGAACCCCCCTTAAAATGAGAAGAGTCACCTTCTGTAGGTGGCTAAAAGCCTGGCTTCAAAATGCCTTAATTTAGACAACAGAAATTAATTCCTTAATGTTTAACATGAATCCTCCTCACTGCAATTTAAGACTGTTGGGTTGTTTGGGTTTTTTTGGGGTTGTTTTTTGCTTACCAGGGGAATTGTAAGTGTGGGTTGGGCTTTTTGGGGCTTTTTAAATGGTTGATTTCTGAAAGCAGACCAAAATATTGTGAAATCTGATAATGTACTCTTTGTTATGAAGTCAGCTATTTTAAGAGACTAAGCTGTGCTGTGAACTGGAGGCATTTGATGAGTCAGAGAAGCAACCAGCCAAAGAGTTTCTTGTCATTAAGGTAGTAGTAGGGCAGCACACACTTTTGTTCATGAAAAGATTTATTTCCTCCGCTGTCATTACTGCTCTAGCTCCGTATGAGTCTGGTGGGAGAGTTGGGGAGAAAACCATGGTACAGTGTAGTTCACATGCTCTTGACACAGAGTTCCATATTTTCATCTTACTGCCACTCTTTTTGAGTATTTGTTGCCGTATTTATTTGACTCAGTATACTTACGTGTATAAGCAAGTGATCTCTACCTTAAGCAAGAGTGACTTAATATGGCATTTAATATAAAATTGTCTTGTAATTGGATTGCGCAAGCTCCTGCAAGAATATTTATAAATTCTTGTGTTCATATGAAGACAGCCTAGCTTTCTCTGAGAGTATTTGATCTGTCTTTGTGAAATACGATCTTTCAAGGAAAAAAAATATGGAGATTATTGTTTAAAAAAAAAAAAGTGCTTTTCAACCAGGTACATTTTTCATAATAAACATTAAAATGACTCCAGCCTTTCAAATAATTTTTAGAATTTCCCACCTTATGAGCATTATTTAATTCCTTGCAGGTAGAACTAAGGATATGGTTAAATACGACGTTTATTGTATTTGTAAGGAAAAACCAAGGAGTTTTCTGCTGCAGAAAATACCAGCTATATATTTTAGGAAAAATTCCAAGCTATCTTTCTAAAGGTATGGGTGTCCCTTACAAACTTCACACACCCCCCACTGAAAATGAATCGTCTTTCTTGGGGGCTTTCTGATGTGATGGAAACGGGAGACAACCTTTGTCTGTGTCTGTTTATCAGTAGAGGGCAACGTCTCATAGACAGCCCGCTTAGGCTCTCCTGGTATCATCTTATTCTGGCTGTAGGGTAGACTTTGTGTTGGTTGCACTTGGCGTACTGTAGCTTTGCTGGTTATGTTTGACAGTGAGGCGGGGGGTTTTGGTTCTTTTAGGTTTTGGGGTTTTTTTTAGCATACAGTTGTATCTATGGATTACTTGGATTAAGCAAAGGTCAGAATTATGTTCATTTCCATTCAAGACTTCTGAAACGTAGGTTTAGGATGTTGCCTTTCTGTCTTGATGGCTTTCTTTTGTTTGGTATCAATTACATTTATTTTTTTCCTGTTCAGCATGTATAACGCTTCTCAGAGAGATTCAAAAAAAAAAAAAAAAAAAGTTGTAAATGTAATATGCTGATGCTACTTAACTCCGTTTCTCAACATATGCAAACCTGCCTGCTTCATGAAAAAAACAACTTTTTTAATTAGGCCCTCATTTCCATGAATCCCATAGTCCAAATGTATCCTCTGGTCAAATGGGCTTGCCTTTATAACCTTGCAATCCATCATGACCATGTTAGAGGAAGGGAAGTTCTAGCTAGAGAAACATTTTGTTCTCCGGTTCCTAGTGCGTACTAAAACAACTTCCATCTTTTTCATTTGCTACGTGTATTTATTTCTTTAGAATTAAATGGGAGCGATGTTCCCTACAACAAAGCTGTACATGTATAATTAGTGTTGTATTTGAGTACATAAACTTAAAAATTTGAGGTTCAGATACGAACTTGAGAACTCAACTACCCAGCTAATTACCAAAACGCTTGTCTCCCTGCACTGACCAGCTAGGGAACATGACTCCTTTTTCTTCTGAAACAGATGGTGCTTTCAGCGTAGTGTAAGGTCACCAAATTCAAGCTGTTACAAACCAAAAACCAATTCCAAAGTTTTGCAGCTCTCACAGAGACGGCTTTGCCAAGCAACCCACTCTGTTATAATGCAGAGGAACCGGTGTACTAGGCACACTAGTGGCAGAATGTCACCGAGCATCTGGGAGGCTGATCTAAGTCACTCTTTGGGACCGATCCAAGGATCAGAGAGTAAAGGCTTAAAGCCACCTTTAACTTCCCAGGAGCTGAATTGGGCATCATAATACTAACCCAAAAAGCTGGCTCAAAGCTTTATGAAATTGTAGAATATGTGAAAGCAAGCTGTGAAGACTTAATCCAGATAATATCACAGTGGTATAACGATGGGCTGGGGCAGCAACTGGGAGATTTGGCAGGGCCTATGTTGCAAAATGGCCAGCATTTCCTTCTTCAGGGTTATTATTTCTTTGTTAAAATAAAAGATAGGTTGTTAAAACAAATATTTTCAAAGTATTTCACCGTATACTGAACAGTGAGCACTGCTGTACACTGAGAAACAAATTAATGAATCAAACATTGCAGCACTATCCACAGGGGCTCGTTTAAAAGCAAATGCATGACAGAGCTGGAAACCAGCTTCAATGCAAATGAGCCAATGTGACGAAATCTGTAATGTTTGATTCATTAATTTGTCTCTCATGGTACAGCAGTGATCATTGTTCAGTGTGTGCTACTAATGAAAGACCCTTAAAGACAAGGATTTCCAACTTTCTAGATGACCTTCACTTTAACAGAGTTCTGCCACAAAACCTTTTATGATCATGTGAGATTGTTGCAGCATCTGTACTAATTAGTTTCATAAAAAAGTAATATTTAATATGTATTTTAGTTTTCTTATGATGCAGGCTAGCAGATGGAAAGAAGGAGAGCCAGCATCATATGATCTGCTAGCTTTCCAAAGGCCACCAGCAGCTAATATGTTATAGTTAAAAGGAGAAAAATACTGGAAAAAATAAAATCTTGGTTATGTGATGAAATAGAAAAGCCCTCCCCTGCGCCAATCTTTAGATCCAGTTACTTTCCAGAAGATTTTAATCCACTGTAAAAACATGATTGAATGCTCAAAAGGGGGGTGGGGGTGGTAACTTTATTGTTTACCTTTTATAGGAGGTAAACTACCAAATGTCAGTTTTGATAGATACTCTGGTAATGTATATTCAGTCTTGTATAACAGTGACATCAGCCTCTATTTGTCAGCTCCTTAACTCTCAGCCTATAGTTGTGTTCTCAGTCGCTCACGTGACTATAAGATTGGGGAAGACAGGACAGAAAAGGATTATCAAATTAAATGGCCACTGTAAAGCATATCATAAAATGTAGCAATCTGGGCTCCAATGACAAAGAAAATTCTACCTGAGTCAGTCTCGGCATTTACAGCCATAAATACAGGAATTATATAGGTTTGCTTTTGTTAGGATTCATCAATATGACAATGGCTGTGATTAGTAAGGATCTCGACGTCATTTTTGAGAGATGGGTGGCACTGCCTCACAGTGTACCAGAAAAAAAGAGAGAGAGAAGTCTTTTGTAGCTTATCAGAAGCCCATAATGAAAAATTGGCTCAGTTAGGATTCACATTTTTGAGATTCTTGTTCCAAATCCAAACAACATGCACTAGGCCAATCTGTCTATTTATTTCCATTCTGTATTTACAATGGGGTGACATTTAGGCAAGTACAGCGCTAACTGCCTCACAGGTACCTCTAGGTATTGACATCTACAATTAATCACAAAGCAGGTACGCTTTTGATTCAAACATACCAATTTTTACCACATCACATCACGTCACCATAGAAATGTGATTTATTTAGCAGATTCTGAAACCATGTTTTTCTGATAGGACAGTTTCTGTTCTCTTGGCTTTTTCTGAGATTGCAAACTAAGATGTCAAATATTGTCTGCTACAAAACAGCTAGGTCTTGAGGGCAAATAGAGAAGGTTGTAATGTCGTTAGTAATGACATATAAAGGATCTTTTCTGTGGAAACGGCTGTCTAAAATCAAATCATCAAAAATCGGGCCCTGCTGTAAACAGAATTTGGTTTTCATGGCATGCTATCTACTGAACCAAAACACTACACACTTTTTCAGTGGCTACCAAAATCACTTGGAAAAGGGGATTGAAACAGGTGTTTAGAAGCGTATGAATCATGACCAAGATTTTGTGAGTGAAAAGTTTCTGGAGTCTGCTGTCCTTAGATGTCCTTAGATGTGGACTAAACTGTCAGGATTAAATTCTGGAAAACCAAACAATCAAAGAAAAGAAACCCATGTGCAAAGACTTTGGACAGTCAATTCCACGAAAAATTCATTTCTGTTTTCATCTAGCATTGAGCATGTGTTAGACTTTGATTTTTCGCTTAAATCTCTTTTTCTATGCATAGTTTTCTGTGTGGTAGCCACTTAGTTTTCAGCTTCCCCAGCACCATCTAAACTCCATTTCTGCCTACCATCCTATCTTACTGTAGATTAATGGTGTTATATATCTTCTCTGGATTCAAAATTATTTTGAAATTTCTAGGAAGAAAGTAGCTAATTTTTTAGTCCGCTGGTTCTGTTCTTCTAAAGCCAGTGGCAAAATCTTCCTTGTGTCAATCATTCAGAGCCAAGACCAAAGAATGCTGCAGTGCACTTTGCATAAAGCCGTAGCTTCACCTGCCTGTTTTCCTTTAGTCCAGTTAAAAATAATTTTTGTGGGTGTTTTTGAATTTAGCAAACCAGTATTTCTTATAATAGCAGCAGCATCTAGCCTAGAACCGGTATGACATTTAATTACCTATTCTATGTCCCTCTTTTGAATGCATTGTCTCCTATTCTCTGTGATTAGAAATACGATATCAAGTGGGCTTTCTACCCAGGGCACAATGATTTGTGTGGCTTCTTTCTGAAAAGGCAATTGTGCATTCTGTGGGTAGGCATGGGAGCAGCGTGATAAAGAGCTGGGCAAGGTAGCTGTTGTGCCTTCCAGCCGAGAAGTAAACTGCAGGTGTGCTGCTAGAGATATATAGTGGGGCGAAACACAGGATGGAGGGTTGAAGAGGCAGGCTCAGGAGAGGAACTGCGGAGCTGACTGAAGACAGCAGACTGCTGTGGTGTTGAAATATTGATTCTCTTTAATCACTAAACTGGTTCCACAGCGTTGGCACCAAAGGGTTAACAGAGGAATACCAGGGACACAGAGTAAGCTGCTCTTGTGCTTAGTATGATTTCTTTGGTCTGTCTTCTTTTGTAATTTTTATATTATTCGTTTCTGTCTATTAGATCTTTTCTAGTCTTTGAAGTCCTACCTAGCATGCTGGGTTTTTTTCTTCAAAAACAATTTTTGCTTATCTTGAGATTCGCAGCTTTGTTGTGACTCTTATGTTGATGAAGCATTTTCTCATGGTTACATTTATTTCCATTCACAAACCATTGTGCGTCTATTGCTTCACTTCTGAATGTCATTCCATTCCTTAGCAGCCGCTTTTCACCATCTCTTTTAGCATGTCCAATCCTTTACATCAGTCTTTCGGATGGTTTTAATGCCTCAATTCTTGAAGTGATGGTATCAGACCTGTTTATGTTACTAGGCACAGCCAACGAATTATAACTTGTATGTGCCGTTCCGCTTCATGCACAGGTTTATTAGTAAGCTAGTAATGTTGTAAGAAGTTGCACTAGCCATTGCCTGATGTAGTGTACAAAAATTACAGTATAGTAATTAAAAAATGTGTTATCAGAAAAAGTTTGTGCCTATGAACTTTTACTCTCTATTCAAGCTACAGCAGGTGGTTTTAGCTAGTTAAAGCTTTAAAAACTTTCTTTTTTAGGTTATTTTAAGATATTGTAGAAGCTTTACAAATCAAAAGGTGTTGTTGCTAAACAACTGAACTAAATACTTCACAAGCCGCTAGAGATTTTATTTCAGCATTTTCCAAAGTGTTTCCGTTGAACAACAAAATGTTACACCTTTCTCTTCACTCACATTCTATTTTAATGTTAGCTTGCAAAAGTGACAGTCACTGCTCCTAGTCCACAGTCTATATCCAAGAACGTTTTTAGTTTTTTCCCTTAAGTGTTTAGGAAATAACTTTGTAGTGTAAGTATAGGCATGAGAAAACAAAGAAACTGGAGATAACAGAAGAGATTTAAAATGGATAAAAAAGTTGCAGTTGCTTAAAACCATTTCCAAGGTCACTGACCCTTATGTTTAAGATCTTGAAAGAGCAAACGTTGGCATGGTTTGAAGGCTCAGACGTGGTCTGAACAGTTCCCTGGTTACTGCACCACCCTGCCGGCGTGGCCAGTCCGAGGAGTGCAGTGTGGAGACAGTTTCGGAGCTGACTGAATGGGTGTTGGTGAGCACATGAGACAGGGCGGGATCCTTGGCAGGGCTACAGCTGCCTATGTACAGCGCTGGCTGAGTGCCACTCTGCCATGACCTGTGGAAAAGAGATTCTGTAAGCTAATGCTGTTGCATAGAGGCCCAAATGGCAGAGCGGTATATGCTTGGAGTGTAAATGAAACCGGAGCATCTTTAATTTAAAAAGATTTTTTAATTGGAGCTGAGCTGTAAAAGAAGGTGATGAGTAACATCTAAACCCTACTGAGAAATTCTGCTGCCGTGGCTGCCTTCTCCATAGTCATAGCCATTCCTTGACATAAAGGAAAAATCCTCACCCTGAGGACAGTCCAGCACTGGAGCAGGTTGCCCAGCGAGGTTGTGGAGTCTCCGTCCTTGAATTTTTCAAGTCTGGAACAAGCCGTGTTGAGGGTTGAGCTGAGGGTGGGGACAGATGACTTCTCAAGGTCCCATCCAACCTCATTTGTTGTTCTCTTCTCTGATTGTAAGCCCCATACATTGCCCACGCTGCCTTTTCCAGTAGTGGACTGTTCAGAAATAATAATACTGCTTAACTCTCAGTACCTTTCCATGAATGAATCTCAAAGTATCTCTAAAAAGAGATACAGGTGGTTTGGGGGATAACTGGGACAAAGTGAGCTGAAGCAACTTGTTAAATGTTAGCCAGCCGGGCAGTTCTAGAGTTGGTGATAGCCAGCAAATCTCCTGCTTTCCCGTGCTGTTCCCTTTGCGCATTGCACACTCTTGCGTAATTGTAGAGATGCATGAGCTGGCTGAAGGCACGTTCCTGAGCCACATTGCATCATACTACAGACCTAAGAGGAGAGCAGCTGCAGAAGCATGGTCCTGTGTCCATGTTCACGCATACTGCTTCTCAGCAGCGCTAATTAGTTTGGAGGCAGCATCATGCTGACACAGGCGGACTGGTTCTGGTTCTGGGGCTGGCTACCTTGGTCTGGGGTAACATGGGTCTACTGCACCGTACTCAGTTGTATGTCCTGGACTTGCCTGCTGCTTTTCTGTGAGAGGGGCAATGTAGTTTTGTGTTCATATCAGGCAGAGGTTACTAGAATTTTTTTTTATTATATTTTACAGAATGTTTTCTGAGAAAACATGGAAACCTGATCGGTATTAAAAAGAAAATCTCCTCCCTGTCAGAGAAAGCATGGGAGCCAGTACTGGCCTCTGAACCAGTCAGCTGAGAAGCTTAAATTGCACAAAGAAGACTCTTACAAAGTGAAGCCTGTCTGCGCGCCCCCCCCCGCCAAAGTTCATAAAACTAGATGAGCCATAGCACCCCATCACATTATTCGTAGTGCCTTCTAGATATTTCAGGAGAGCGCACAGGAGCTACCCTGTGACTTGTTACAAAACCAAGTGCTCGTAGCATGCAAGACTGTGTTAGGATGAGTTACGTTTGGTGCGTGGTGCTTCTTAAAGGCCGGTTCGACCCTTCGTGTAAGTTATGTGCATTATTAGCAATAGAAATTGATCCCACGAAAGTAGCATAACATAAATAGATTGGTTCTGAAGACTCATTACGAGGATAAGCGAATATCATGTTTTATGTTTTGTAATGTATTCTTTTATTTCATTTTTAAGTACCGCATAGCTGATTAATCAAAAAGCAGTAGTACTGTCCATTTTCCTCTTGTGTAAAATGGAATTTAATTCTTGTGAAGAATCTCTAAGAAATAACATCAGGAATTGCAGTAAATGTTAAAAGACATTGTACAGAAAAACCTCACAGACTTCCTAGTTAGTTAACTAGTCTTTCTTTAGATCTGAGTTTCCCCTCTTTGTGTTGGAAGACATATGACTAAACCAATTTGGTCTTTAATCCATAGAACATGCTGTCAACCTCGCCTGTCTGTTTTCATGTCAGTGCTTACTTGACTATGACTACAGATGTGAAAAATTGAATAGTAATAAGTCTCTTGCTTATATTTGATATGCAATTTTTAGATGTTTTATGCTATTTCCATATATACATTTGTTGCGAACTAGTCTTTAAAATTACTTTTTACTTATCTTCATGACTCTAGACTTTGAAGTAATACTTCAATGACAGCTGAACTAAGACATTTTAACAGTTTCTGAACAGGGTCTGAACAGACCTCTCGGTATTCTGTACCATGCTAAAGAACTCCTTCCCTCTTGAAAGTTTCATCATGTAGGAGGCTATTAAAGTTATGAGTTTAGGCTGAGGCATGAATAAATCTTGAGTCTTACTGATGATGTCATTATAGTGGTCAATAAAATACATAGAAGCAAACGCTTTTCATGCTACTAAGATCAGCTAACCAAACCAGGATACACGAGCAATTAACTCTTTAATTAAGATGAATGGATGACATTAGCCCTCCTTAAACCCTGCTCGTCAGCATTTACAAATAGAAAAAGATGGATGTCTCCTTCCCAAGAAATCTAGCTTTTATTTTTCATTCTTTGACAGCATCTCATTCTTTCCACTTTGTAAACAAATTCACTGATGAACACTGCCAACCGCAGAGATTTAAACAGCCCTGTTCAATCAGTGCTATTTCGCATTGCTCAGAGGTAATGTATATGAATTTAATTTCTTTTCTAGGCAAGTTGCATTGAATCTATGTTTCTAATTAAGAAAAATAAAGGGCTTTGGATACCCAAATATATAAGATCGTATGAATTCAATCAGCATGACATGTTAGAGGCCACATAGTTAAGTACTATGAAACTTCTTGCCTTTGAATGGGATTATTAGTTCTGACAAAGGTGTGTGTAAATTGAAGGAATAAAGTCTTTCAGTTCTCTGTCCTTGCAAATCAGATTAATCTGTCTGGAAGCAGATAGATTATCTCTCTCTACGTTTAATACACATATTGCAGTGCATTTTCAGAAACATTCAAATTTCCCAGTGATTGAGGTGTTATTGCCCTTTTGTAATCCTACAAAATTGCAGGTTTCCCACTAATAAATTTATTGCTATTTTCTATTTTTAATGATATATGGTGCATATGCAAATTCTGGAAAGGAGTAGCCTGTTTTCCTACTACCTGTATTCAAATAGCATACCCCACATGTGTAGGGGACAGATTGGAATCAACATAACTGTTGAAAACAGGAATTTAGTACTGTTTTCACTAATAATTCTACATGTGTGTAATGTTTCGGGTACAGCTTTTATCTGTATTGATGTTACTCTTGGTAATTTTTGTGAAGTAGAATTTTGTGAGGCAATATTAGGATATTGCTTTCTACTTCTGTAACAAGTCCTTTGTTCAGAGTCAGAAATGCTGAACATTTATTTAAACCCAGCCTTTCTGAAGAACGGAAAGTCTGTATGATCTTTCCTCCCGTAGTTGCACCATCAACTGGGAAAAAAAAAGTTCACTGCATCTATTATGTTTCTGGTACAGCAGTCTAGGGTTGCAGCAAAGAAACAGAAAAGTTCTTTGAACATAAACAGATTTTTGCGTAGTCATTGGTTTAACGGCAGTTAAGAATAATGACATTTTCAGCTTTCACGTACACTTATCCTCATGTTGAAAGCAGTAGTCCAAACATTTTCCTGAAATATGTTAGCTCTCTGTCCTGACCTAACGCATCTATATCCTGCTGCTGGTGTCAGGTACGTGAAATTATTCAGATAATTTTCTCGTCCCTATTGTGTGATGTTCTGTTAACCACATGCCCCATCCACAAGGTGATTCTTATGAGATGCTTTGCCAAGACTATTTTGGTTTCTTTTTATTAAAAAAAAAAAAAAAAAAAAAAGTTCGAGAAGGTGGAGACGTGTATATATAACAACTAAGTGGGAAGTAGAAGAATTAAGACCGTAGCTAAGATTACATATATGATTACACAGGATGTGGAGAAGTTGACAGGAGTCAATGTCCCGGTGGCTTTATACCAGAGGTGTAACAGAGGGCTTTTCCATTTGGGAAGTCCTTCATGGTTCAGGTGCATCCAGAGAACTGGATCTAACTTTGCTTAGCTAGGTCCAGTGAAGGAGAATTGAAATTTTGCCCCAATTTAAATAGCAGAAACAGAATAGCGTGGTAGCAGAAGAGTATTCTTGACTCCCTTTTCTAGGTTCAAAAACTATGGAGCCTTTTATGAAATCATGTGGTTTTTTTGATCTCTGTGACATGGTTACACGTAGTGAAGCTAGGTGGGACTTGGGGGAAGGATAAGGCAAGGTGAGCAAGGGTGTCATTTGCCATGTGTAACCAGAAGTTCCCGTGTCTCTCAGGGTTATGATTTCCCCAGCAGCCTCCCCTGCAGCGCAGTCTCTAACCTGCGGGGGAGAGATCCCTCTTTTCCTGCATGGGCAAGTTCTGGCTCCAGTGTTTTTCCTGCTGTGTGGCTGCTGCCATGCAAGCCTGGAACGTGGGGACATAATCCCTACAAGCTATTTTTGTCATGCTGGACTGATGGCAGAAGGCCTGGTGGTACCTGTGATATATATGACATTGTTACTTGCAATACCCAGAGCCTGAGGCCGTCACCCAGCGTGTTATCCAGCGGTGTGGTCTTCAGTAAGACATTCTCATATACGATCAAAACATCCTCACTTAGCAGTTTGTAGCTCTGTTCTCTTAAAGAAGAAGGTGCAAAAGCTTCCCTACTCAGGGGAAACTGTTACAGAGAATGAAGTTGAAATGGTGAGATCAGCTGAGGAGCTAGATGATGACAGGGAAATAGCCATCTGTGTTTCAAGCAGTTTTTTTGGCTTCCTGACAGGAAATTGAAATAATGCAGCTATTTGAACTGCCCCACGATTGCCTTACCCACAAGTGCAGTCAGGTAAGATAGTCTTTCAAGAGCTTCAGGTGATACAAATCTACATGGACAGAGGAAGATACAGGGATGTAATTGTAAAGGGCACCAGCCCAAACAACATGGATTTTATAAGTGAACTCTTGCAGTTATTAAAATGTTTTGGCTTCATAACAGAATACAAATCTGCAATTTTGCCAAAACCTAGATGCGAGGCCTCTGCAGAGGTGGCACTGTCACTTGTTACAACTTTGGGAGCGGTTTGGCACACGGGGTGCTGCCTGCCTGGCGCCCAGCTGATGTGGCCAGAGCCGCCCGTGCGTGGCTCTGTTTGCAATGGCAGGGTATGGTGGGGAAGGGCACCTGGGGGCCCCAGTCACTGTACACGCTTCTCTGTGTCTCCTTTTGTTGTGCCATTGCAATCCAGACTACTGAAATCTCTAGCAAGCTATTTAAAACGAGGAACGAAAACAATGCTTTATGAGTATTAGTCACACAAGTGCTGAAGAAAGAACATAACAAAGGAGTCAGACACACGGCGCTTTGAAAGCATACAGCTATGCTGCAATCAGCAAGGCTGCTACGTGTAGTAAATCAGCACATGCTGCTCTTCACATTGCTCTGGCCGGTGCTGCTGCTTGTACCCAAGCAAGCCAGTTTCAAGTTTAGCTTTGCATCTCTGTCTTACGCTGCCACCTGCTCTTTGGTGCACCCTGAGAACTTGAGGCAAGCCCCACAGACATCAGTGCAAGTTGGATCGCTGGCTGCCGCAGGTATGGGAAAATATGACATGAAAGCATCTCTGGCGGAGAGGTGAGGGGGCGAGGGCACAGGAATCGCGCAGGTTGTGTCACCGCTGGCGTACACGAGGCCAGATGCGGCGCGGGCATCGGCCCGCACAACTGCGCTGCTGGCAGCCGAGCTGTGCCGACTCAAGCCCGAGGTGGGAACAGCCGGGAGCCTCACGCCTGCTCCTCAGCCCAGTGGTGCGAGGTGAATTCCTGCGCTCGCTCCCGCGGAGAGTGGCCGTTGCTGTTTCCAGGGTAACGGGCCCCTCACGTGGCCGTCAGCTCCCGGGAAAGCTTCTTACCCACTGCACAGGATGCTTAATGGCAAGTCTTTTACTTCGGTCATCGCTTCCTGTGTAGATGTAACTTTACCACGAGCCGGTATGACGGCTTTTGATACTTTTGATGCTTATTTTTCATTAAACTTACCATCACGTTCCCATGTTTTGATTATAATTTTAATCATTTTGGTTTTAGAAGGCTTGAGAGGATTGCATTGGAATGTGAGGATGCTTTTAACCTCCACGTCAGCCTTCTAGGCTGCCTCTTAACCTTCAAATGGCTTGTGTGTTCGCAGGGGTTATCCTTATAGGTTGGTATGTGGTCGGTTCTGCTGAAATGATAGGCTGACCACTCGCCACGGAGCTGTGGTTATCTGCACTGATATATTAGCTATATTACTGATAGCTCAGATATAAATAACGGTGAAGACGCAGCAGTACAGGCTGGTGCAGGGCACGGGCTGGCTCCCCCAGCACGCAGCAAGGAGCCCAGCTGTGCTGGCACAGCCTGCACTGCCACCCGGTCAGGGAGACTGCCGCCAGCTCTGGGTGCCTCTGGGTAATCCGCTTGTGCTGCCCACTTGCAGCATGAACACGGAGAAAGGACTGATTTGATAAAATAATTCTCTGTAATTGTAACTTTGCTTTGAATATTAAGTGCCAGTCACTGCTTCTAGTAAGGACCGTACCTTCAAGATTAGTTTGAAACGTTAGGCCTCTATATCCATATAGGCATGTACATAAAGTGATCAGATTGCTCACTTCTAGGGGTCAGGCCTAGAATTAGGTGTCTAAATAAGAATTTAATTCTTTGCTCTCTCAATTTGAAGTCATTCTGCTCCTTAAAGTCTTAATAGGAAAACTGTTGGAAATTTTCTACGGAAACCTTCGTTAACAGAATATCATTGCTGACAATTGAAGATGGAGATGGGACTGTCAAAGCCCAAGCAACTTAGGTAGTCAAACCTGTTCAGAAATGAATGTAACTTATGCATCTGTATCTTAAACAATTTTTGACAATTCCGTTGAATTTTAAAGCAGGAATTAAAATTATTTTCATTTATACCTAAGCATGTGTTGAAATAGAGATGTAGATACAAAATTATTTTCAAATACCTCTCTCTGTAGTTATGGGGGAAAGAAACTGAACGCTTCAAATTTTGCATCCAGCTGGTTGGGAAATCAGTGCTTATGAAAAGGCAGCACTCACCGCTTATATATTTGTAAAAAAGTAAAGTAGTGCTATTTAAAAAGATAAGAGGACATTAAGATGGAAGACATGAAATAAATAAAAAGGCCATAGTGGAAATGGAGAATAATCAGAAAGAAAGTTGATTACTTCATTTTACAACTGACAGTTCAGTGAAGTTTCTGTTTTAATATTATGTGCGAGCCAAACTGCCAGGTTTTATTTATCATCTGATATAACTCTAGCTCTAGTCCAGGATACTGGAAAACCTCTCTTGTAGAGTTTTACCTCTTTAACCTCAAATGAAAGCTGGCATTCCATCTGGATAGTGTCCAATGTGTCACATTTTGGTAGTCATCAACTAGCTCGCCTTATAAATCAAGAGCACTGATTAAATAATCAAGATTTTTGAAATGCCTTGAGGGAGCTGTACGTTTTTTGCATCAGTGATTAGTATTCAGTGGTAATGCTGAAATCTATTTGAGCTGCAGATATGAAGCTGCATTTTGCATACTAGGCATAATCAGAGAGATTATATTCAGAAAGTGTGCTTCCCCTAAGACAGCAGAAGGTTATGACTTTTGCCATGGCTCCATTGTTAGTTTAAGTGAGCTTTGTCCTTGCTGTTGTACAGCCCTTCATTCACCAGAATAAAATCTTTTCTGCAGCTGTGTACTGGGAAAATGAAAACTCTAGGTAATAACTTTCATAGGGCAGCTGGTTAAATAAAACTCTAGCCCCTGAATGGAAAGCAATTTTAATTAAAGATCTTTTCAGTTATTAAAACTTAGCTTATATTGTATCATCTCTTTTGTTGTTGCAAGTAAGCATTTTGTCATTTAAATCATTCCGCCAAAACACATATTACTGGCAACAAGGGGGACTGCAGTTTACAAAAGAGACAATAGTTATTGGGTGCAAAAGAGACTGGTTAAGAAATAAATTGTTGTTCATAACAAAAAATAGAACCTAAGCCCTAAATCCAGTAATGAACTTAAAAGAAGTATAGGAATATAAATTGAAAAATGATTTCCTGAAAACCCATGTGCAGATTGTGCAAAACTTTGCAGGTTGCGTCCGTTGTTTTTGCCCCCCTCCTCCTTTCTAATGTGTCGGTTCTGCGCCTCTGGATACCCACTCGGGTCTGAGTGACGAGAGCAAATTGCACGAAACGTAGCAGTGACTAAGTGCTAAGCTGCCCGGAGCCTGTGAGTTCAGGTGTATTCCCCACAGTCCCGCTGCCAGCTACAGAGTTTTCCTGGGCAACGCTGAGCAGTGGGAGACTGTCCCTCCTTGCAGACTCATCTTCCCAGCTCCCAGTCTGACCAGTTTGAGCTGAATGGAAGTGTATCGTGTTACCCTTTCGATAGGCTGGAGACAATGTCTGGAGAGCCCTACGTTTCCCCAGGTTTGAGACCACCGCTTTTGTTAGGATAGCATGCTCTGATGTTAAGCAATTATATTTAAATTACCGTGACCTCAAAAATTTAAAAAGTGAAAAAAATCCTTGCAGCTGTCAAAAGAATGTTTGAGCCTTGATGTGGAGCCTTGCCATACATCGATCCATATATTTCCTATAACCTTGCAGTGTAATGTGTAATCATACTTAATACAGTCTGCATAAGTGGGCTTAATGCGTGCTTATCACTGGCCTGGAGGTGACTAGAGATGATGATGTGTAATCATTTGGAAGGGGGGAAGGAATGATGATTTCGGGTTGATCTGTCCCACTTCCTAGCCCTGTCCTTGATGGATACTCTGACAGCCTTCCGTATTCATTCATAGCCCACTGGAAGGCAACGGTAGCGGTACCAATACTCGTCCTGCCTACCAACAGCCCTCCAGACCTGAAACAAAATGGGGTTTTTGTCTCACTGCATCAGTTAGCCTTAGAAAGATAATAACTTTTCCTCCAAACTTTGCTTGTACCCTTAGATTATCATGATGACAATAATACCATTGCTTTATCTGCTGTGAAAGAGGGCTCTCTCCCAGGAAATTGAGAGCCTGGGTTCATAGTCTTTTTTGATGGGGAATTTCCCTCTCACGTTTTTCTCACACTCCAGTGGAAATTCTGCTGTGATGCAGAAGCGAATTCGAGCCTTATTCCACCGGTGAGAAAGGGCACAAGAAGTAGCATGGACTCCAGCGCAGGAAGCCCTTCTGTTCAGCTTTCATATCTCTGCACTGTTTCTGTATTTTATGTTAAATGGTTATTGGATAAAAATGGATTACGTGAGGATAGGGTTCTGTATAATAAAGAAAATGGGGCAGAACCTGGCATGACATCGTTCTCATGCAGAGCTAGATTTTCGTATATCCAGAACAGGCTGGGTGGGAGTGGTCTTTGGCCAGTGCTATCACCTCAGCTGCATGCAAGAGTTGTCTGGGACAGTGCTAGCTGACTTAGGCCAAAAGCACATTGAGGAGCACACTAAACATCCTCATGCCCGTGCCTGGCCCAAGTGTAACCTCTACACTCCTGTCTAGTGAAATCCTTACAAATGAGGCATATAAGTACTTTATTGAATCTAGCCTTAAGGCAGAAATCGCTACTGCGCACGCTTCTGTAGATGTGAGACTAAATTAAAGCATGGGGAATATTGTCAGATTCCTGGATGAAAGAAACTGCATAACTGAAAGGTGTTATTGCTGCGTTGTTTTGATAGGTATAAATAGATAAAAACATTGATACAGACTCACACAAAATACTGGCTAAAACCAGAAAAAGGCTTCAGAGAAAAGTGTGGCTGTTAATAGTCCTACCTTCTCCTTGTCCCATGCTAGGGGTGGCACTGCTTAATAATCCCGGTTGTGGTAAAAATCATACAGTCATTAAGATCCAATATCTGCAGTACTTAAGCAGAACTTGACATTAGGTGGGGAAAAAAGAAAGGACTTGGATGTAAATGTAGATATTCTGTAATTTTAAGCACATACTATTTTTTTCTAGGCCAGATTCATAGCTAATTCCACTGCCATTTAATGTGCTAGAGTATGTGGAATGTGATCTCTGCATGTTCCAACTGAATGCTTCTTCATTTCATACAGTAAATTGGAGATTAAAGATGTTTGACCCTATCATATCGTACTAGTTTCAGTGTTTGATGAATACACTGTCCTTCAATTGCTATGTTAGTCAGTTATCTGTTATTGATGCAGGCTTCGCTTGTCTTACTTTTAAAGACAGCTACATTTTACCCCCCATTTCTCCCTGATTTTTAATAATAAATAGCGTACCTTGTGAGAAGTTCAGCTGCTTACTTTGTAAGTTCACTATTATTCAGCGCTGGTAACTTCTAAGCAATTACCAATTTCCTATTAATCAGTACAGTATCTTCTAGTATGGTTAAAACTTCCTCGTCTTTATCTTCATGAAAATAATACTATAAAATAATTTGTCATTGACCCTGATTTCATAGTATTGCAAGTCCCTTTCCTTTAGGTGATTTCACCCTGATTCCTACTGTTGGCATCAAGCAAAAGGTTGGGACCATTAGCTCTCAAGGTAGGTTATTTTTTCAGATATTTTTGGGGCAGACCTCTACAGACTTGTCATTTAGCTCCTCTGTGATGCCACTTTTCTACGTAGCGGTTCCTTTCAGTTCCTGTTGGTCCAGTAGATCCACTGTCTCCCTTACAGGCTTGCCGCTCGGTAGCCTGGAAGCGTTTTTTACTAGTTGTTTTATGGCTGTGACTAATTGCTTTTCAAGTGTTTCCACAGGCCTCCAAATTTCAGTCTTCTATTTCACCTGAAATATAAGCACTTCTCGTTGTCTTTATTTGAGTCTTTTTATTAAAGACTAAATTTTTGCTTTGCCTTAAACTGTGATATTTTCGTTCTTTAGATTTAATAGCGGGAGTTAGGTCTTGGCATATATATGTATATAGAGGTACAGTACATGGGCAGAGAGGATTCTTAACAGAAGAAGGAGAGAAAGACAGTTTTGTGGTTTGGTAGACAAAAATCAACTTTAGACATTTAAGGGCTCATTTGCAGGGTACAATGCATTATTAGCTGATCTTCTCAGCAAAATTCCCTGCTGAGGTTTGTGAATGTTTTGGTGGGAGTGAGTAGGGAATACTGAACAGAGCCCATTGGTGTGGGTATTTTAATCCGTGTGCTGCTTAGCTTAATACAGAACATTAAATTACTCTGCTGAATAATTAGGCATTTGTCAAGGAAAATAGATACTTATTAATGGATGATTTGCCATGTTTCCTCCTCTCCACAGCAGACATGCTTACTATTCTATTATTTAGAGAGTGCAAAAAGTTCTCTGTATTCATCTACTCAGTTAGGAACCTGAAATCTCATTCCCTTCATTTAGTGATGTTTGCATGTAGAAACTTCTCACTCCACTTTTCTTAATTTTTTCAAACTATAAGTTCTCATAATTCTTTTACATTATGCTTTAGATTAGGTATTATTGCGAATAAATGTTTCCCAGACTTATCCTTGCGGTATCTGGAGCACTGTGTCCAGTTCTGGGCTCCCCAGTACAAAAGAGATCTGGCGCTACTGGACAGAGTCCAGCAAAGGGCTGCTAAGATGATGAAGGGACTGGAGCATCTCAGATAGGAGGAAAGGCTGAGAGACCTGGGGCTCTTCAGCCTCTTCAGCCTAGAGAAGAGAATGCTCATGGGGGGATCTCATCAATGTGTACGAGGGTGTAAAGAAGATGGAGCCAGGCTGCTTTCAGTGGCGTCCAGTGACAGGACCAGAGGCAATGAGCACAAACTAGAACACATGTGGCTCTGTCAGAACATCAGGAAATGCGTTACTCTGAGGGTGACTGAGCACTGGAGCAGGTTGCCCAGAGAGGTTGTGGAGTCTCCATCCTTGGAGACATTCAAAAGCTGTCTGGGCATGGTCCTGAGCAACCAGCTGTAGGTGGCCTTGCTTGAGCGGTTGGACCAGATGACATCCAGAGGTCCCTGCCAACCTCAGCCGTTCTGTGATTCCGTGTGATTGTGTATGATGATGGTCAAGTTCACCAGACATGGACAAATGTAATAAAAAAAGCTGATGCCACCTTTGCGTGGACGTGCATGACTGTTGAGTACCTGCAATTCACAGTAAAATATGGCCACACTGCAGCAGTTAATTTAATAAAATACCAGTTGCTAAAATATAATTTTCTAAAATGAACGTGAGATGTGGTGTATTGTAACTAAAAGCACGTGAAAGCCTTTCACAATGGTATCATAAATATTTCTTGTTACAGGAGAAACGCTATTTTTTGCTGATACTAGTGATAGCAGAAGCAGGAGGCAGTAATAAATAGGATTTGAAAGAGTGGAAAAGGAAAGCAACAAAAACAACTGGTCTGAGGTTTTTGGATGTTCTACCTATTGGTGGTTACATGTAAAGAATGATCTAAGAAATAATATATTCAGCAAGTGACATAAGTAATTGAATTATACAAGGATAGAGTGCTCAGTTTCATCAAGGGTTGAACTCCATGCCCACTGCATGCAATAGCCAGACCCTCATGGGCTTTAGATCAAACCTCAAATAAAACAGTTTCATTAGTGCTGTTTGACCAGTATAACAGCAAGTCTGTGTGAACGTAGTCCCATGCTGTGTTTTTAGCATATTCAAACTGATTATAACATAATGACCAACACGCTGTATGCCTTCAGTCTAATAAACTCAGTGCATGCCAATTTTAGTTAATGAAAAGGCCCTCTTGCACTTATTTTAAATATTGACGGATGTTTGGATCTCCTTTTTTAATTCATGCAATACTAATTTTTATCGCCTTACTGATCATGATAACTGAACAGTTACATGGTATCATGGGAACTACTGTTCTCCATGATAACCTGACAAGGTAAATTGTAAATGTGATGTAACGGGAAGTTTCTTGTCATAAATGTAGCTGCTCAGGACACGTAAAATGCCCAGCCATTCAATCCCCTGGCAGAACTAGGAGAAAATTCTGCAGGTTATACCCAGATAGTATACTGACCACACGTCTGTAACTGACACTCGTAACAGGGATTAAAAAAAACCCCAACGACTGGTAATGTTTATAAAAAGATTGCAGTGATAGAGGACTAAACTTTATCAGCGTGCTCCAGACTGGCCACTCACTTCCCTGGCAACACTGCCATAAAGTGGTCTGACATGTTTCTGTCTCTGAGAATCACGCCAGTAATAAAATACCATACCATTTTGTGCATTTATGCTCACTTAGCTGCGTTGTTTCTCCCCATAGAGAGGAGGGATATCTCACCTCCCTCTCAGAACAACTGCACTCCAGCTGGCAAACACTGCTCTAGCTGAACAATTCTGATAAGTATTTATAATAAGCTATTGCAGCTGCTCCGACTCATTCTTTGCTTTTGTATATCAGATTTTGCATTTAGTATTTTCTTTTATGATTTCATCTGTTACACTAGCTAGATTCCTCACAGATTCACTCTAAATAGTAACAACAAATTATACTACCATTAAGAGAATTGTATTACGTATCTACTAATGATGGAATGTTTTTCCACACTTTAGGCTACATAAAGTGGAATAAACGTATTCTGCTATTTCTTGGTGGCCTTGTTTCTTCTCTGTAGGAGGCAGCAAGCCTTTCATTTCAGCATGCTGTCCTCAAAGTTCATGCCATTTGGAGGCTAAGCTGTGGATGACAAACTGCAAAGCTGACAGGAAAACATGCAAGGTTGATATATAAAACAAGCTACGCTGCTCGTGCTTTGACTGTCATCACTGCTTTCAGGAAAATAAATAATACTGCCTCGGTCTGTGCAACGCTCAAGAGCTTCTTCAGCTTACATGGGCAATACGGCAAATTTCTTCTGTATAAACTTGGAATCTAAGAACTGTAGTTTTCTAAAACAAATTCAGAAAAAGAAATACTTTTTTTCCCAAACAAATTCATAAAAGAAAAAAGCCTGCATAACTTGTTCCCAAATTGAACAAAGCTAACAGAAAAGTGATGGTCCCTTTCATGAACTGTGAAAAATGCTGTAGATATTTCTCTGGCTTATCAACCAAACGAAAACATTCTCTATTCACCACTAGCTCTGCAAATTTTGCTGCAAGCACCAACATCTTTACACCAAGACGGCCCAAAGGAATTTTTCATCAAAGCAGAAGTGTGTACCACATGAGCAGGTGAAAATGTGATGGAGAAAAGTGTGATGTCTCTGTGTTTGCTATAAGCTTAACCCATGCCAGCCTTCATCTGATATACAATATTTTGTTTTAATTCCAAATTCCTGTGGATTTAGTAGATGAATGCTATTCTTGTGAAAAATTTATTATTTGGCATTCATGTACATAATGATATGCTAATACATCCTTAAAAAAAATCAAAATTCCCCCGTCTGTTAACATGCTGCAAAACGTACATGTAATAGAAAGAGATATTTAAAACATCTTTATTTCATTATTTCATTTATTATGTTGTAGGTTGGCAACTAATTAGTATAGATATTTGAAGTTACAGATCGAGAGAAACTAAATTACTGTGCTATAATATAATTAATCATAGAAAACTTTTGTTCAGCAGCTAATCTTCTATTAGCTACTTCTTTGCTTCTTGTTGGTACTCATAACTTTGATTAAGATTTTCGGTGCTTTATTTAACATCATAGCTTATTAATATGAGAATCAGTGAAGTATCTGCTGCCTCTGGAATAACATTCCCAGAAAGATTTGGAATGAAAATCCCCCTGGTGCTAGACTTGCACAAGAAATAGCATACGTCAACCACCAAGGGTCCGTGGATGCTAGCAGTCCAGTGGAGAAGACTGCCTCAGGGTATTAGACATTCTTTCCATTTATGCCCTTCCCTCTAGTTATTCTCCTGTGCTTTCAGATGTTCAAACTAGTGAGTATACAGCCACAGCTACAAGTGATGGAAGAAGGTAGTAATCCAAACGAAGACCAAGATTCTTGGTAGCCCCTTTAGAAACCCGTAGCAGAGATACTGCAAGGGTGGAACTCAGTGGCATTTTGTGAGTATCCTTGAAATGTTCCGATGTACATGAGAGAGTGGGATAGGGTCTGCATCCTGTATCTGATTCAATATGATTTAAATACCTCATCTTACTTTACTCCTAGAGTTGGTATGGTGTTCAGCGCTATTTCCTATCCTTTCATTTACCTACACAAATTATCTCTGAGAAGCAGAAATATCTGGTAGTAGTTCAGGAGTGGAAATAAATTATCCCATAATAAAGTTCAGTAGCATTATCCTGTTGTTATGATTTTCTTTTCAGGTGAAAAAGTGACAGGATACATAGGTCTATGTTATTTCACAGGCATAACCTATCCTTGAAAAAAATATAAAGCCACTTCCAAGAAGCACTTGCACGTACTTTAGTGTGTGCCTGTATTCTGGCTCAGATAGTTTCAACAGTCTTGCTTTTGATAACAACAGGAATGCAGGAAGCTCTAAGAAACTTCGCATTTACAGTTCCTGCTTCCTAGAATCTTCCTGACTGCAGCCCCTCTACCGCTCAGAGATAGTGAAGTAGTTTCCTCCTCATTACGGTTACAGGTTGGGGTGGTCAGTTTTTGCTTTACAGAGTCTCCAACACAACTGCAGGTTTATCACACATCTGTACTCAGGTCTTTCTAAAATGTTTTTAAGGAAGATCTGCTCATAAATTCCTTTGGAAATATGTGGCAAGCATACTCAGTGAGCTATACGCTGTCATGGAGTGGAAGAAGGGATAATATCTTTCAGTAGGCCAACTAAAATTGTTAGCTTCTGGTGGTTCAGGATCTGAAAAAAAGACTTGTACGTCCCCAAGCTTGTCAACTTATTCAAATAATGTTTGCTGGTCTACTTGAAAGTACTGTTTCCAAAACAGGCCTTACCTTGCCTGTTTTCATTGTCGCATAATTATAAAGAGGTATTAACTTATGAAACTAAATATGTAAATGCTTAATCTGTGTGGTTTTTAATCTAAAGGATTTTATCTAGTCAAATGGTTACCAATTGCAACACTCGACATATGAATAAAATATCTCAGCGATCCTTTAGAAATGCCAACTAAACAGGATGACAAGCTATTGACCAGTCGTTTGGGAAACACCGTGTAGTCCGTTTACTAAATGCTAGAATATTTAAAAAATGAATTGTTTTTACTGTAACATGGCATTACTCAGACTACACCAACAGAAAATAACTGGTTTTAAGATAGCACCTTTTGTGGGGGTAACATATTGGTAAACATTTTAAAATTCCTAGTTTTTATTTGATTTCACTGTGTGTATGAGTCTTTTGGTGTAATTTGACACAAGTGTAACCTATATTCATATGCTAACTGTGTATTTATGTTCGATAGTTATTTGCAATTCATGCTTTAGTGGCCATTTATATAGTTTTACTTAACATGTCAGCCAGCTCTGACATTATCACATGACTCCAATTTGTTATATGCTTTAAATAATGAAGAGCAAATAGGCAAGGACTAAGCAAAGCAAGTACTGTTTTAAGAAAAACAAACCATAAACTGATACAGTAGTAGTAATTTATGTATAGCAAACACTGCCTTTTAACTAAAATCCACTTTATGGGATGTTTGCAAATAGGAGGAAAGAAAAGTTATTGGACAGATTGTCTGCTAAAATAATATTTATGGCTCAAATAATGATATTAATACCATTGAACATGGAAATTTGTTATAGGAGATAAAAAAATACTTAGAAAGTAAAAACAGCTTTCCTCATTTTATTTTAGTAAGGGGATGATATGTTTCTGGCATATATCTGAAGGGTTTTTTTTCCCCAAATATCATTATACTGGGATTAATTATAGTAAAAACTAGGAAATGTCATACGAATAACGATTGCGTACTGGTGAACAGCTTCCAGTATCTTTCAGGATTTTATTTTGAAAATTTGATAATGAGGAAAAGCTGTTAAAACTCAACACCCAAAATATTTGTAAGAGTGGAAGGCTGTACATAATAGAAATGCAAGATTTTCCCTTTGATATATTCTGGTGGATTTTTAATTGCATTTTGTTCTTATCCAAAATTAAGATTTGATACTACAAGTTTAAGTGACACACATTTCTTTAGACACCAGTTTTATATACGTACATATAAAATGAAATGCACGAATGTAGAGTACTAGGCTATAATACTTTATGGTTAGTGCTCTCCGGTATTTATATCGTGATTTACTACTTTTCTTATTTTCTTAATGATGCTTGAAAACAAAAAGCCAGCTGGCATCATTTGATGAAGTACAAAATAAATGTCCATTTTACAGAACCGGGAGTCAGAATCAGAGCTGTGTGAGCTCTGAATTGTGGTCACACTGTATTACACCACTTGATTTTTTTGTAAAAATTTGTTTGATTTGCATGATTTGCATAAATCGTTATGAGTCAACACATTAATAGACTTTTTCTTATCAAAACTCCCAGTGATATCACCAGTCCACCTCTAGTGAGAGCTATGATGTGAGTGTTAACACATAGAGAAGTGCCAGTATTTGGTGCAAGTCTCTGGAAAAA
>WAAD01011690.1:6918-17505 GCA_013389945.1 Fregata magnificens
AATTAAGGATAATAATACTAGTTAATATTATTTTCTCATTGACTAAATCAGAAACATGCAGAAACTTGTCTGATCTTTGGCATATTGCTATGAAATGGAGCTGGATTTGAGATATATGAGAGCCAGAGCACACCAAAGAGAACTGCAGGCTAATCACATCCTTGTTAAGGCTGAGAGAAATTTACATTTGACTTAGAACAGACGAATTACAGTCTGAATACATTCTGAAGTCTTGTGTAGTAAATTGCTGGTGCATCTCAGCTGGCTAACACTTCTAAAATACAGCAACATGAATTAAAAGCTAAAATGACATGTTGTTTTTGTAGCATAAAGAGGAGCTATTGGAATAAAAATTTCCTTTTTTGTTTCAATGGAAGGCTTGCACTGGCTTGTGTCCCAAAGAGTAGGACAACTTCTCAGACTGGGTAATATAGGTCACTGAGCTGCTGTGAAGAGCTCGCTCAGTCTTCTGTAACTCTTTTCATATTCCTTGGAGGTGGAGACCATTTCTGATTTTGTGTATGCATAGCTTTGTCCATGGTTATCTCATGGGGCCTCCATATGCACTATATACACTATAAAATTATTAGTAGCATTTCAATAACAAAGTTCTTATGATACGTTTGGAACCTATTAGGTCATCTTGTCCATCTCATGGTTAATGAAGAATTGTCTCCCCACTGCATTTTCAATTGCTTTCACCAAGCTCCATTTAAATAATTCAAACCAAATGTGCTTCTATTGTTCACACTGGGAGGTTTTAATTATTCCACATTACATTAATGTGTGTGATGTGTATTACAACAAAAGCCTGCTATTTCACTATTGCCATGAGTATGACTTTGGTTTCACTGTTCAGTTATTCTTTTTTATATAGTATTCAAATTCATAAGAAGATAAGAAGCTCAAGGAGAGTCTTTTTTTGTCTTAAGTACTAACAGCAAGATATCTAACTCATCTTTTCAGAAAGAAAACTTACCCTGATGCTCCCAGGCTACTGGGACCAGGTTCAGAGTTTGGTAGCAATGCAACAGATGTTTCTAAATTCATTAAACAAGTCTGTGAATACCAAGTAACCCTTGCTTTTACTCTTACAGAAGCAGAGCATTTAATGAAATTTGCTTATATTGATCCAACAGCACAACATTAAAAAAAGATGTTAATCAAAATGAATGCAAGTCACTGGTCAAGAGCGTGCAATCTTCTGTAGATCTTTAACCAGAGAACAGGGGAAATGTACAGTGCTTACTCACCTACTAGCTTTCTGGGTCTGGCTAGAGTTGCACAAGATGTATCAGACAGACAACCTTAAAGCAGAACATTGACCTATATAGCTGAAGTGTATTCCCCTATGCCTGCTCTTGTAAAGCAACAGAAGGTGTGGAACCTATGCATATTGCGAAGCTTACGGCAGTGCCGCAGAGCTGTGCTTACAGGAGGATAATCACAGAGGGAACGGGCTCAGCTCCCTGTATAGCTTGTGGTGTGCCTCAGGCAGCCCTTTGTGACCCGAAACTTAAAGACCAAACTGCTTGCTTCTTCAGTGCAGCTGGCAGGGGAAAAGGAATGAGAAAAACAAAAAAGTCCAGCAGAATATGCAGGAAGGTCTATGCGTGAATCTTGCAAAGATTTTCCACGTCAAGGGGTAATACTACTCAAAGGATGAAGAGTTCTGGCCTATAGTCTTTGATCAGACTCTAAATTAAAATTAAGTGAAACTCTAGGTAGATGTTAAAATGTATTCCTCAGCGCTAATAAATTTCTAATAAGCTGGTTATCAAACTATATAAATCATACATGTAGTCTTGCCCTGTAATAGCACAAAACAAAGATCGAATATAATTTTTAGCACAGTCTTAAGGAAGAGATTGTTCTTTGTAAGCTCAGTTAGGCAGTTTGTTATGCATGAATCCATTATTCCAGCAGACTGGTTCTCACGACTGAGCATATCCAATGGATTCAAGTGTCAGAGTAAAATAGTCTCACACCTAATGCTTACAGAGATTTCCAAAGCAACTGACATTTGCTATTTTAAAATCATTTCACAGTAGCCGAAGACTTAGAGACAACATGGGTTTAAAAAATAATGGAAAGGTGAAGTACATTTCCATCCTGCTCAAAGGCACCATTGTAAACTGGGAAAGGGAGCCTGCACTGCATCTCCTGAGTAACCACATTTTGTGTACAAATATGTACCACTGAGCCCAGGAGTTCCACAGCAGGGTGTGCTGTCTCTGCCTTGTTTTGCTGTTTCAGAGAGGGCATCCTGCTATTTGCTCTTGGCCTTCAGGGAGGTCTTGTTTCTGCACTCCTGCACATGGCTGTACCGAGCAATGTATAAAGCAGAAAGTGAGACAGTTACAAAGAGATGCCCTTTGCAGGGGCCAGCAGTGAAAGAAAGAATGTCTACAGCATTAGCAGGGATAATGTTCAATCCCACTAGGCTAAGGCGATATTGTAGGTACCGGATTAACCCAGAAAAGGTTATTATTCTTTTAAAAATGGAGAAAGCAAAAGCTAATCAAAGTAAGTTGGAAAGGACTGTCTTAGCTCTGGAAAGCGTTAGCAGTCAGAAAGTTCATTGCTGAAAGGTAAGTACCTTAACTAAAAGTAAGCTGTTCAATTAATGAAAAATGTTTTAAAATTACAGAATTTACTTTATGAAAATGCTTAGACCTTCTGATTCTCCCTCCTTCCTAATGGCGAAGTTGACCCTTTCATTCCTCTTTTCATCATCAAAGCAGACCTCTGCTGCATAACAGCATTAAAATGGCAGCTCCCACTGAAAGAAACAACTCTATTTGGTGAATAGAAATCCTGACAGTGTGACAGCATGTCTAAAAACTTCATTGAATATTTTTGTCCTCTGTGTGCATGATCAGTTGAGTATAGGCAGACATGTTTAGAAGTATGCATGTGTTGATGTTTATCTAGAAAATATTGTCTGTGTTTAGCTTTGTAAACCCATTAAAAAAATACAGATCCTTCATTTTCTACACTATTCCCCTTGTCATTACATTGTCTATAACAAGGTCGCATCAAACAACTGAAACTAATTTCAAAGGCCTCAGATGTGCTGCTTTGACACAGACCAGCATCAGAGGCTGTTCAGCAGCAGCAGCAGCAGCTACCCTCCTCTCACTGTAAAACTGGTGGCCATTTGACTTCTTCCAACAAACAAATAGGTGGGCAGCAGACATCATGCACAAGGTCTGTCAGGAAATGGGAGCTGCAAAGGCCAGAAGAAGGCTTTTCATCTTTTTGACAGCAAGGTTAGCATCTTGCATTCCCCAGAAGGTTTATCAAGACATGCATGGGCTTTCCCAGTTGATAGACCAGAATAAACCTGTCTTATTCCTGGCACTCACACCCCAGGCTCTGTAGTAGGATGCTGCACATTACTTTCTCTGGCCCAGCTACCCCAGCGATGAGGGAGATTTCTTTAGTAGAGGAATAGACAAACAGAAAGCTGCGAAAGATCATGTCATAGTCCGCTTCAGTTGCATCCACTCAGTTTACCATTGCTCATATTACCCTGCACCTCCTCTAGAAGCTATATCCAGCTCCATCTTTTCCAGATTTATTTCTGGAATTCTACATTAGACACAGGGAGTCACTGGTTTACATTTTAGTGAACTGTAATATATTGGGTACTTCTTGTTTCTTCTTAAATGCCCCTTTTTATGGACATGAAAAACTGAGCATCATCTGTAGAACATGGCCAAGAAGAGCAGTTTTCAGGAGATCATTCCAGATGCATTAAACCGTGCCATTTGGACTGTTCAGTACAAAAGGGAAATGTGATGGGCCTTAAACTTGGCTAAAAAAGAACAATTGTGGCATGAACTGTTATATTAGGGAAGAATATATAGTAGTTTAATAGTTAAATATGTCAGACCTGAGGATGATATTACTAGATATTATGCTGCTTTTAAATAGAAATGCCTAGGCAGGAGGTCAGAAAAAAATGTATGATACCATTCATGTCCCTTTTTATTGATATACTTTTAAGAGCTACCTGAACCTGTTACACAGGGCTTCATGTGGTGCTCTTTGAAGTTAATGGAAATCATTGAATTGACTTAAGGCCACAGTTCAGGCCTATAATTGATCTAAATGAGGTGCTAATTAGCTATGTATATTAATATCTCTACTTTGCCTCCTCCAGTTCCTGGCACTACCATTTTACTGTATCTTGTCTTAAGCTAAATTCATAAACCTCTGGGAGAAATGACTATTTTCTTTGACAACAGAGCTACCTAGAAAATGCACCAGTGAAACATGAAATTTGGAAAAAGGGGCAAAGACAATTTCAAATATCTAAAATTTGGTGGGATGTTTTATAAGCTTGTCAACAAAAAGAAGAAAAGTAAAAATATCCTGCATAATGTTGGTTGTACAAACCATGAACATATAAACAAGGAATTTTGGAGACTTTTCAAAATATTCTTTTTTTTGAACTGTCAAGCAGCAGCGACACAAATAACGTGAAGCTGAATACCTTCACAATTTTTACTGAAGATGACCTTCAAATATTTCTGAATGTACCTGAGTTTCCCAAGTAAAAAAATATGACATATCATTGTTAATTTAACAGACCTGCATGCATTTTTTTGTCAAGATTTCATGACAATGCCAAAGATACCAAGATTTGAAAGTACCTAATGGGCTGACATGTCATGGTTTGAAATGAAATTTTCTTGCTTCAACTAACATTTTTGGAAAGTGGATGAAAAAAAATGTAAAATTTTAGATCTCTGCACAGATTGTCTCCACTAAATCCTGAACCAGAGTGTCATAAGTATTCTCACTAATTAACAAAAAAATCAGCAGTTGTATAGCAGCAAGCGTCTTGTGGGAAGCATATGACTAGGACAGCCAGTTTTAGCAAAAGCAGGGCTCGTTTTAGCAAAAGAGGGGCTTTGCACATCCCTAACCTGGCAATATGACTGGACCTATTGCACAGGTACAGGGAAACTGCCACTTCCCAGAAGAGCAGTCCCTTTGTGCATGCACAGCACATGGAGCCCTTCCACAGGAAAACTGGACCTGCGGCACCTGCATAGTTGCTCTGCCACCAACTGGCTGCCTGTCTGGAAGAAGGGCAACCCAGAAAAATGGCAGTTGGTGCAGGATGTCAGGCTGAGTGCTCTTCAAAGTGCAAAGTGTTTCGAAATCTAGGTTTGGGTACGAGAAAAATGTACATGGCAGAAGAGCTGCAAGAGAAGAAAGACTTGTTCATAAACGCTTTAACTACTTTCTGCCTTTTCATGGTATAGGTTTTGGTTGCAAGATAATCCTGATATAATGCAGCCATAATTTTTCTGCAACTTAACCATCTCTTAATTTAAAGAACCTAAAAAAGAAGGCAAATAACTTTGTCAACTTTGCTGTCACAGCTTTATTAACCAAAGCTTTATAGATTACAGATTGTCTAAAGAGAAAATATAAATGAACACTAATGTAATATAGATTTTTAAAAATAAAGTGGAAAACAATACAGTTAATTGGTTAATGAATGACCCAAGCCTCGCATGGTTGTATTAGGAGCATCTGTTGTACTTAACATTAAAACATTGTCTAATACAGTCTGCTTTTTCATTACCATCTGTCTATCTGTTGAAAAGACTTGAAAAATCTTGAAGGCCTTCACCTGTCCCAGCCCACATTTCACCACTGACTGGACGTGCAACTTGTACCACAGCAACAGAGAACAGAGGAAATGAGTGTACACTCAGGGTTTGGATTTGGCAGGCTTTTCTACATGGGTGGATACCCTCAATGTTATAGAGCCCTATGGAGTTTAATGGGCTCCTATGCACAGGGCAGGACTTGCATCCTGTTTGCCATCACTGTTTGAAATATCCAGACATCATTATAAAGCTGGATTTTCTCACATTTGTGTGAGAAAATGGCAAGAGACACTATAAGGACATTTTTCTGGGCCTCAAACACTGGCAACAGAAATTCGTTCATTAATTTCTGTAATAAGGACGTACTTGCTGTCTCTTGAAATACAGATCTGCTGGAAAAATAGCCAAACTTGATGCAAAAACATAAAGTAATGGAGGGACCATCTACACTGTTGAGTCATATACTTTTCAGGAACAGATACAGTATTATTACAGTCACGGCTATCTAACGATATTTCATTTGGGAATAGAAAACAACTATTATTGGGTAGATAGTGCCAAAATTCAGTTCCCTTCAGTTTAATTTGCTCAGATACAGGTGGATTCAGAGAATGTGCAGAGGAAGAGTGAATCTAATATTATGGTCAAATTAATATTTAATTATGTATGCTACATTGAAAAGACAATGGACTGATAGTTTAGTCGTTCTCCTGCCCTTTGGGATTAAAATCTTTGACTGCAAATAGGCAGAAGAGGGACTTGAAGCTTGGATTTAAACAACAAAGATTAATAATCTGCTGGTCAGCATCTTCTGGATGTCTTTGGTTGTTGGATGTTTTGTTGTTTTTATGTTGTTGTTTTTATGGGGTATTTTTTGCTTTTAAAAGAGGAGTTACTGCACAGCTTCCGAAATTATGAGAATGTGTAATAGGGGAAGAAGTGGGGCTGAAAAAAAGAGTTCTTTCAGACAGCAAGGCAAGCACAGTCATTAGAGGGACACAAAATACTTTCATCAAAGGCTACTGTTACAGTGAATAATTTGTCTTACTCATCCATTGGGGATGTCTGGTAAAAGCATATCAGCGTATACATATCAGTGTCTGGGGTCTTGTAATTATACTGTATTTAGTTTCCCCTTTTAATGATAAATTTTGTTTGCAAATTGGGATAACGTTAGGGTGTTCTTTCACTAAATGGTTATATTTGCATTCCTTAGTCTTGGAAATCCTAAAAAAAGATGAATCCAGGATTTTCACTGTTTGCTCTTCTCCTGAAAAATTCTGCAACTGATGAGTTGCCTCTTGCTTGCTATTACAATGACAATTGTGCCCTTAGTTTTAATACTCTAGAGAGATTAGATAAAATTTGTACCACCTAATACTAAGACTTCTGGTGTAGTGGGCCACAAAAATAAAGATGTCAATATGCGTGGAGCTATGGAGTGTAGAAAAGAAGTAGCAAGTTTCTTAACATCTAAAGCAAACATCAAATTTGTTATGTACATTGATTCCAGAGGAGAGGAGAGTCCATAAAAGTAATTTAAAAGATTCTAGGCATATGAGAGCTTGATGTTTTAATAATATTTGTTGGTGAGGCTCAAAAATGTTTGTCTTACACACAGAGAAAAAATAGCTTGGGGTCTTGGAATACATATTCTCTCAGTGCAGAAAAACAATCTTTCTAAATTGCAACTTTTTTTTTTTTCCAGAAGAAAAGGATTTACTTCCCAAGTCAATATAAATCCTGCATTGTATACAAGCAAAGTCCAGTCTTCTTATGTTGTTCTTCCTTCATATCCCTTTTTTTTTCAAGGAAACATTCAGCTACTGAAATTCCGCTTAAGAGATTCCCATTTCCTACAGAGGCTGTCTCTTGCAGATTATGCTGCATGGCCTTGAAGAATACATTCTCTTTTCTGGAGTGGCCTTTCTATTGAAGAAAAGGTTAAAAGTGCAAACAGTGGCAGTGAAAGTTTTCCTGGTAATAAGCTTGAAACCTGAACTGCTTAAGCCATCAGGATAGTTCATTGCCCACATGTGATTCAGGGCTTGGCCTCCGCTTTAGGAGTGTGGCCAAAGGTGGATGCCAGTGCCAGCTGTGCAGTGGTTTTTGTTTGTGCGTGGTGTAGACACCTGTCACCTGGTAACTGAGACCGCCAAAATTAATTTCATAGGCTAATGACCCCCTGTTAGAAGTTATTCCAAGACATTTTGGTTTACAACAGAGGAACTTAAGTTACCTGAAAGTGCATCACGTATGCAGAAAAGAGTTAGAGAAATATTTTTACGTCTAGTAACCTGAGGTACTTTTCCCTTTATTAGTTCCAGAAAGTTCATATTTGTGCACATGTTACAGATCACATCTCCCAAAAAGGAAAAGGGGAAAAGAGCACCTGGGATCAGTCACAATACCTGCTGCAGAGGTCCCAGTTATTTCAACAACTGTTCCTTATGTATAGCTGATAGGATAACTGACACCTTTTACTCTAGAGATGAGTAACAAAACAAAAACAAACAAACAAAAAAAAGGGAGATGACTAGAAACTCAAAAATAGATTAGGTTAAATGGATAGGACAGCAAAAAAGTTAATATAAAGGGACTTTCACAGTTAAAAACAAGCCTGCTTGTTTATTATTTGGAAACATGATGGGTATGTTTCCCTGTCTAAGTCATTTTATATCCTAAGCCTCGGTTAAGTTACAGACTTATGATCTGTATTGTATGTTTGGATCTTTCTCCTTTTTTAATTTTAGGAATAGATTTTTCCACCTGCTTAAATACAGTGTATTATCTCTGGATAGTTATTTCCCCTTCATACACACAGAATAAGATCAAAACATTCACTATTTACTCAGAACAGACATTTTTGCCCCACAGTAATAATTTTTACACCTGCTCACAAAGCCCACCTGCAGCTTTTTAAAATATATTTTTAGATTTACTCCCAGCTGTTCCCATGGCTCCTGTGTTCTTGCTTGACTTTTTCATCTGAAGTTTAAGATCTAAACACCCACACTTACTGAGCAATCCACCAAAGTGAGTAACTCTTTGCAAGCAGTGATTCACTTTTGCTGTTATTGCTTCATTTGTGCTCTGTGGGAAATGACAACCGAATGCCCACAAAGGTGCCGGTCAGCTCTTCCACCCAGTTTCAGCAAAGGCCATGGCGTTTTCAGGGGGGTAGACCAAACAGTCTTCAATTCTAGTATTCAAAGCCAACATTTTGTTGAGTGTTAAAGATAGTGAATCTTTGCCCTACCATACACCATCTCAGAAGCAAGAATAAGGACCTTAATAATTCAGCCAAATACCACTTGCCTAATCTCTCCGAATTCTTATTTCAAAAATAGAATTTGGTCTGAGACACAGATCTGTTACTCAGAACTCATAGTCTTGGAGGAAAAGTGTTACCCAAAGAAATAATTTGCCCAGCTCTTGAGCATTTCTTTTGCAGCTGGCATAGACAAGAAACCATTTTCAGCACTGTGCCATGCAATGTGCTAGCTGGCAAAATCCAACTTAGGGGGCTGGGAGCTTCAATCCATTTTGGATCATAAGAAATCAGTGTGTTCATTTGTCATCTCAAACAACCCTGCCTCTGTCTGTGAACAACATGCAAATCAATGTTCAGAGCAATTTCAAAACATAAAAATCTGATGGGAGTGGACGGTTCAAAATACTTTGAGATAATGCTCAGGTGCCACGTTGATAAGCACAAGACAGATCTTTGGAAAAAGGCAACAATAAATAACAGGCAACATCAAACAGCCTTTCATCCCTCACAGATCATTAATGACTGAAAGCTGTTACCACCTGATTAATGTTGGATAGGGTATGGTAATATCAGTCCAATCTCCTAGTAAGAAAGACCAAATCCACAAAAAAAGATTTATGTCCCACCTGTGCACCAAAGTCCCACTTAGATCCTGCTTTGGGAGACTAAGTCCAAAAATTATAATTTCCAAATCTCTGCTTAGCTGTTGTCTACCCTGGAATTAGTTAAGTTGCAGAGGTACCCCAGATTTTACATCCATTTTAACTGATTGTTTTCAGTTCTGCTCTGGGAAAGGCCAGAAATTTCTCATATGGAGCACTAAGATTCTCATGTGTAAGAGTTGTCAAAAACTCCAGATATCTCATATTTTCCTCCGTCTTCTTAAGGATTTAAGCCTCTCAGTGGGTTCAAACAAATGCCTGCCAAACAAATATAGCAGTTCCCACTGCTTTCTGTCAGAGGGTGGCAGAGCAGGACCCTCACCAGTTCAGTGTTTCAATGACTAAGACTCTCAGCCAAAGTATGAGTGACTAGAGTTTTCTTTCTTCAAAGGAACCAAGTTTAAATTCCTGTACTCTCCAGAGCACACCTCTTCCAGTGCAGACACACTCACAGCCCCTCCTGTTTACTTTGGTCCAGGCATTGCATGGCATGTATAAAGAGCTATCAAGCCAAAAAGCTAAGGTGAACATGACTCTGTAAGCTAGTAGGAGAGCCATTTGGTTTTAAAAGGAAGGGGGAAAAAATTGAGAGCACGTGCTGCACTGCACCCTAAAGATGTCTTAAGTTTCTTTGTCTAAGTGCCTGCAACCCCCATTCACTCTCCTGCTCAGCCTGGAAGATCCTGTGGGTCCTTTCATGTGTCTAGGTCCATATATTGACATTATAAAAAATGCTGAAAGTGCATTGGGAGCCAGAGAACAAACTGAAAAAATACTGCACAGGAAGGGTTGCATTTGCTTCATTTACTGATTTTCCTGTCAGGCCAGGACCAGGACAGGGTGTATGTTATTGCCAGCGTACTGATTTTGTGAAGGAAAACAGCACACAACCTGCTGGAACTCAGCCCACAGAGCTATACTCCAATTAGCTTCTGAAAACGACAAATCTCATCCAATAATGTAAACCTTCAAACAGTATTTACAAAAAAAAAAAAAATAGTGTTGTCTATAAGTATTT
>WAAD01011690.1:26040-38601 GCA_013389945.1 Fregata magnificens
TGAGCTAGAATTAGATATGGTAAAAAAACCCTAAACCAATCCAGCTAGTAAGATCTGCGAGTGATTCAAAGACCTGAAGAATGAATGAGGATGATTAAGCAAGGCCAGTTACAGAGTGTAATCTAGACAGTATGGTGAAGCGGTCCATTCAAACAAGTTAATTTGAATACTATCAAATGAAAATATAGTGATGTGCAACATAGAGGAAAGTGCTGATTGGAAGAATAGGGAAGCCTTGGGTGCATTAAAAAGGGGACAGTAAGCTGCAAAAGTAACAAAGTAGATGCTATGTCAATTGGGAGACTGATATTGGAAGAAAGTTGTGTCGTTAGTGCCTACATTTTTAAAAGATTGCATAAAGCTTTAAAAACTTCATGAAGTACATGAAAATGAGACACAGTAAGATAGTGTGACTTGTTTCATATAGTATATTCATCCATTATATACAACTTCAGTAAAACTGAACAAAGTAGGTTGAAAAATTGTTATTTTGTAGCACCTATATTTCAAAGACCCTACAGCTTTTTACAGTCTTGACTTTTCTCCATTGTTCTGTCTGTCTTTCCATCTTCAGATAGCTCAGAATCAAGCATGGGCTACTAGAAGATAAGGAAGGACCAAAGAAGGTTCTAATGTTGACGCTTCTCTCTTATATGGTCCCTGCACACCGTCTCTAACATGACTATCTTTCCTGGATTTAAATGTTTAAAACAGGTGTCTTTATGTTGCTGCAACTGGGTTCACTGATTTATTTCTAATTCATTGAGAGATCACGCTCAGTTATATAGGATGTCACTTGCAACACTGCTATAATCAGTTAATCTCCTGAATTGAGATTGATTGCTACTGGAAATGAAATCTCCTACAACAAATTTTCTGTATGCAGGTGATCTCATAGACCAACACATTAAGTGGAATGAAATACTTTTGCATCTCATGCTAAATGTGAGATGTATATAGATAATTTTACATTTCCATTTTAGTCTACTCGTTGCACTCTCACAGATGAAGTAAACGTACGTGTAGGCTCTAAATCTCTCATTTCTTTTCCATTCCATATGCTTGTGCTTATTAAAGTAATAATTCTGTTTTCAAAGTGCTTTTGATAATCTCCTTTTTATAATTTTCACCCAGGTCTTTTGAACAAAGACAGACTATAGCCATATAAAAGTCTGATCCCTTGTTAACTTACTTTACTATACAGTTACATCCAATTGACCAGGTACTACCTCCTTACATTTAATTAACTGGTTGTGCCTTTTTCTATGACTGTGCTTTTGTATTTTCCTTCAGAAATTCTCCTGCCTGTCTCCAAATAATTTCTTAAAAAAACCTTTTACTTTAAAAGCCAGCCAGAGAAAGATTAACTTGATAATACTTGCTAAGTGTCTCAAGATTTTCTCTTACATTTCAACTCCAATAACTCATGAGTTTGGACTTTCTATCAGTATCATTACTCGAAATTCATCAAGATTTCATTTTATAACCAGTACAAAAACAAGTATGGAATTAAAAAAAAAAAAAAAATCTGTTTCCTGCTGCGTGGTAGCCTTATACTTAAAGCAAAAAGGGAGAAAAAAAAAAGAAATCTTCCCTTAAGGTATGGAGGTCAGTTTTGCCAGTTCAGCTATTGTTATGTTAATTCCTTTCACTTAAATTGCTACCTAATGGCTTATTGGTAGCTGCAGCTAGTGTTGTACAATTCATTTCATTCTGAGATGTGTTGTTGCCAGCTGAGAAGGATAATGGCTGACTGTTAAAGAAGAGAAAATACCCAGGGCTGAATTCATCCCACCTAATTTGTTTACAACTTACAACGACATTTGTCGAAGGATTTTTAATCTGCATAGTCATGTACTTGGGTTAAAAACCCCACAAAAAACCCCCTCAACACTTCCAGGGCATGATTCATCTTATCCTAGCAATAATATGACAAGTTGCTGATGATCCCCATTTATTTAGGGTTTATAAAAATGAAAGCTGACCATGAACATCCGAGGACGAACTTCATAAGGATAAAATTCTTCTCATCAGATATAAATACCCAGAATGCAAACATGTCTGAGTCAGTCCACTTTGCAGCCAGTGGACAGAAAAAAGCACCTCAAGGACATAAGCCCTTTTCTCCTGATGTAGGTAGGTAAAATTAGTCAGGTGAATTTCCACAGATGGCTAAAATAAAGATGAGACAAACCCTACCCCACCCACTCTACAGGCCGTATAGACCTATGTTTGAAAAGTTGCAGCTGTGCCTATAACATCTGTTGAATTTTCTGCTGTAAATTTGCAGGGCTTTATCATAATGAAAAATAAACAAAACCAGAATTCAGGCTTCACTTCCATGCTGGAATTCCGTCTGTCTCAATTCAATTATTCGTGTAAGCAGAGACCATTGTAATTGCCACCTTTTAAGTAAAAAAGTATATAAGGACATGTGCAGTCTTCATGCTTTTTATCATTCACAAAAAGGAAAAAAATAATATATTCCAGGTTAGAATACCTCTTCAGTAGCTGCTTTGCAAGGAGGATTTTACTTGTTACTTGACATTATTTCTTCAGGTGATGGAACGGTTTAGTGTACCATTTGCTATTCCCAAAACATCAGATTGAAATCAGGCATTCAAATTATTTTTACATTGCTTTGTGCTTTTTTTAACTTCATCTCTGCAAAAACCTGTTTCAGCTCACACTCACCGTCTAATGCCTACTTATACATAGCTCCTTTAGTGCCTGATTCATTCTGATACTTCCTTGTTTAGTTGCTAACTGGCTTTTCAGCAGAACTAAGGACAGGTCTTAGTCCAACGCTTACTATATTTCTCTTCTACCAAACAAAAACAATTAGGTTATACATGGGGGAGGGTTTGGATTTTTTCCCCCCATGTATTTACTGAATCTGCTACAAGCACCGTGGACTTTATGCTGCTGATTGGCTTGCCCAGCATCTCAGTGGCATGACTTTAGTCACTGGAATGGTACTGAAATGGTGAAGAAAAAGAAAAAGAAAAAAACAAAAGACTGAACTTCCTATCCTTCTGAATGACTAGTTATAGTTTCAAACCCCTATGTTATCTTGAAACAGCATGACAACTCTGAAGGAATATTTTAAGCTCCATAGTCTAGACTATGATACATGAATGCAGCTTCCTCTAATATCAAAGCGAGCTATGGAACTGAGTCAGAACAAGGTCTTTTTTTAAATCTGGTCTTTTTTTTATTATTCTTGTAGATCAGAGAATTCTAACATCCTCCAGCTCCAACGTCTACTGTACATATTTTATAATGAAACAGCAAATCCAGTTTGTTCACAGATAAATCAATACTAGATATTTATACTGGGAAAAGACTGTGTAACCCTTCTAGGACTAAAGTGTTCCTGCTGGTGAGAAAAAAAAAAGAAAAAAAAAAAAAAAAAAAAAAAAAAAAAAAGAAAAAAAAAGATTAAGAGGCAGCTAAAACTAGCAAGAGCTAAGAAAGGAACTAATCAGCTTCCAGCTCAGCATTTCAACGCTCAGTGCCAATATGCAAAATCTACAATTCTGAAACAAACCCCCAAAAATTCATCTTGCTTAAATGGCAGTTCAGTTTGCCTAGGGTAATAGAGTGAAGGTTTCCAGCTAAATATATCTTTTTATGGAAAACAACAGCAAAAAATTATTCATATGTCAAAATATACAACAATAAATAGTTCGGTTTTCAACAGTAGTTTCTATCTCAAAACACACAGAAGATTAAAAAAAAATTATTTGTGACCAAGTTCTGGGCAAGCTTTACTTTGCCTCAAGATCCACATTATCATGCCAGGACTGAACAACTGTCCCCACCCCCAGGGAGGTGACCGATGCCCGGGACTGGGGCTGCCCCACTGCCCCCCCCCAGCTGCCCTGCTCCTGGCACCGAGGGAGCTGCTGGCTCCTGCTACTCCCTGACATCTCCTTTGTTAGACCTAAATCTCCTTCTTCTGCTGAAACCTGCTGAAAAGCATCCTTATGCTGTTCATGCACTTGCACCCTGAAGCTTCCCCTTCCCTCCGACTTTGGCCCCATTGCTCTTACTCCATTGCAGCCTTATGATCCATCCAACTTTGCAATCCCCAACCACTGACAGTTCCAACTCCAAAACGGAGTTAAATGCTTGGCACTTAAACTTTAAGTGCTAATTGCCTAGTAATGAAACCTTCAATCATCAGGTGATTAAAATTTTAATCACTAAAAGGCCTGTGGAAATCCACTACACAATGCTGAAGATTAATTTCTAAGTTTTTTTAACATGTGCTTCCAGTGCAAATTGCCTTATGTTGTAGAGACGAACAGTGCAGTATGTGAAATGTGAAGTTCTTCAATAACTCCTGTGCTGAGAAAAAGATTGCAAAGAATTGAAAGATACAGCTGTAAATGTAAAATATATTTAATGTTAGATTAATTATTTTAAGAAGGGGATTTTTTTTTAATCTTCTGGTTTCCAAGTCACTAGGAAAAAATATATTCTTGCATTAACCTCCTAGCAACTAGACACAGAACCATGAAATCTGCTTTTCCAATCAAACGGTAGAAGAGAGCTAAAAATCCAGCTTTAAAAGATATCCAGAGACAATTGTAACTATTTCACCATATTGAATAAGAAATAGTAGCTATCGTGCACACAAATCAAATCTTTTCATCATAAAATTTTGCAATGAAGTTTAGCACATGGATTCCAAATTAACATGCTAGACGGTAATGACACTACTAGTTCAATGAGCCATGAACGAAGAAGGATTTACCAGACAGAATGAGCCATCTGCTACAATCTACTGTATCCACTTTCAAAAAAAAGTCTATATTTGAAAAGTTCCCTAAACTCAGAGAGGTCTGTATGCACCAGTTCTTGGCATTTCATAACCACCCATTAGCTGGTGCAGGGGAGTGGGAAATCCTTTGCCAGTCACAGAGACTAATGGAATGGATTTACAAAGCTGTGTTTAGGAACAAGACAGGTATCTCTGAGGACTTTCAACATTCTCCACAAAGGTATGTTTTATGATGCATTAATCATTTGGAGTTATATTATACTAGAAGAAACAAAATATAAAACATGCATCAGAATGGCAGCATCTGACATTGGGCAACCACCGCTGGTACAAGGCAGAGAAGAAGTTAGTCTGCATTTCTGAACCTCTCCAAATTAGCCTTCCTGAAATTGAATTCCTTGCATTCCCTTATTCCATGGTTGCATTGCTTTTCAGGCTCATAGACTGCTGTTTCTCGTGTTTGCCCTTTGCATTTCAAGCAATACAAGGGCTTCATGTATTCTTTGTGGCCATGCTATAGCTCCCTGGGATCAGGAGCATACCAGACAATTCAGCTGCTAGTCCTATTGAGCATAATACAATTCCGGGTGAATATAAAGGCATGTAAGGAAGATGTTGACTTTACAGGCCCACAAACATTTTTAATGTATCAGCATACTGCTCTGTCATTTCTGTATTGTTTAAAGCATTTTCAGTCTTTCAGATGAAGACCATGATGATAATTCTTTACCTCCATGGTACTATAGAAGTATCAGGAAATAGAAAGGAAGTAATAGACTTGAAAAGAATGTTTGCTATGGTCAACAGGCAGCTTTGTAGCGACAGATATTCAAGACCTACAAAGCACAGCCTCACACATCTCAAAAATAACTGTATAGATTTGCCTTAAACTAAACCTGGAAAGCAATTAAAAATACATGCTTTTCCTCTGTAAGAAACAGAATAGTTTTAAAACCAAAAGAATGAACTGGTGAAATGAGTTACACGTGAATTTATGTTGCAGTTCAGTGTATTCCTAGCCCACAAAATGAATTTTGCAACATTATACTTTAAATGGGAAGGGGAAACACTCAAATACAAGTGAAAAATGTTTTTTCATTTGGAATCATTTTGTGGTCAAGGTAATATATCTACGGCTGCCTAATTTACAACTGGTTTTATATTTGCCTACACATTATCTTTTATTATTGGTTTATCAGTGATTGGAGACATCTCCTGAATGAAGGACGTTATATAAATTAAATTCCATTCTATTCTGGTCCATCTGTAAAGGTCAACTCAGTAATGAATCAGTGCAGTACTAGAAGGGGGCAGTTCTGAGACTGGAGATATCAAAAGGGCTGACAAACCGTGGTGTTTTGCAAAATCAATTCATTACAGGAGACATGTTATGCCAAATCCAGGCCTCCTACACTAAGCTGGTTGTATTGCATTGATATCAGGGCAGTAGAACCTGCTTACACCAGGTTTGAATTGGACTCAACACAACAGTTGTCTGGGATACAAATTCCCCCAAATAAATAGAGTTACACCAAGGATCAGTCTGGCCACGTTGCATAGCATTTCAGGTTACTTGCCCAGTTGTTTGTGTCATGACTGATGAGAGTCATAGGCTGCAATATAATACGACCTCCCTCTTTGTCGGTCTGGTCATAGGATTTTCACCTCCAGGACCGCCTTTGTTTTCTTTTATAGAAAACCCTGGAGTCAAGTTCTTTGAAGAATAAGCCAGCATTTTAAATCATCGTCTCACTTATGATCTGTTTACTTTTACTAGATCAGGTACAAAGTAATAAGCTGACAAATCAAGACAAATATCTCCTTTGCTGAGAAACACTATTTAAAAAGACACCATTACATGATCATTCTATAAAACAATATGTGTTGCAGGTTAAGGGCTTGTTGAGCTATGCCATTTGGCATTTAGTTCCTTGAAGCACTAGTCATGAAAAGTGTATCTGGTACTTGAGGCTGAAGCATCTATAAGTAGCTTTATTTCTGCTTTTTCTTTATTAAATTTCTTCAGCTTGCTTGTGAGGCCAAATTCTATACCGTTTTAACTATGCAGCTAACACTTTTATTCCCATTTTTCATTTTGTTATAAAATTTCTTATATAGCTTTTCTGCATTCTGATGTTTCAGTATGTATGCAGTGAAGGTGCAAATGACCTGCCATCTCTGAAACATTTAAAAATACTACTCACAGACATCTCTATGATTAGAATAACTCCCTTCATCCTCTAGAACCACCTCTCTAAAGAGGTTTTTACTACATTTCATATTATAATCTATTTTTATAATGGTCTAGCTGTATCCTTGGCTGATTTCTGGCTTTGCTTATATTAAGGGTTGGAGTTGTATTTGGTATGTCTGGCTCTATTAGTTTCAGGCTTTCGCTTTGCTTCCCAAATATTCTTTCTGTTTTTCACCTGCTTTAGCATGCTCTTGATTCTCCCTACCACTCTGGTTTGGTGCTCTGACCTAAATTCTGCTTAAGCCCTTCCCTGTTTGAGAAAACTGAGTTGTTTGTAGATTCTTTTTTCTCATCACATGGCTGTCATAGATTTATCTAGAAGCATGTGTATATCGGTGTTTGTGAAGTAATTTCATTTGTTCATGAAATTTGAATTTAAATGTAACATCGTGTCTTTTTTGCTGAAATCACAGCATTTTTTTCTCCTTCATCCTTTTACACTGCTTTAGATTGTCCCTCCTGAGGCTCTTGTTTATTAGTGCCACTATGTTATCTTGATTTTAATCACACTGCACTTACCTAGTAGTTCCTGATTTCTGACTGAACCAGCAGCTCCCGTCAGTGATTTCATTCCTGTCTCCGGATGTATACTTCCTTCTGCTTACGGGCATTGACAAAATGATGGGCAATCAGACCTGTTACCAGCCAGACTTCAAGCTGCAAATACCTAATCTAGCTTTAATGGTTGAAGTGTGTGTGTGCGTAGGGGGTGACTGAAATGACTTTGTTTTTCCAATCTATCACTACCTTAGTTACTCAGCAAGGCTCTTAAAGCACTACCATACTGTCACCTGAGGGAAAGCCAGGTCAATACTCAGGTTTACAAGACGTGCAACCTTAGAATATTAAGTATATTTAGTATTTTGTGATTTTCCAGAGAAAAATGAGTGTTGAAAAGAAATGACCTATTATCCTGCAGGTACAAGTGAACACCAGTAACAATTAGGGGTTCAGACAGAACTGACATTGTCAAAAAATCTAATTCTTATTTCTTGATCATTCCTTAGAAATATGAGTACAAAAGCCAAAAAAGCCAGAAAATATCTTTGATTACCAACATGAATTTAGTAGCAGTTACTTATAATGAACAAAGAAAAAATGGATGTGCAAATCGCCTTCAATTTCAGTCCCAGCCAAATACTCAAACTGAACATGTGCTTAAATAATTGAAAGGATCTGTTGCTTTTGTGCATGATACTATCATTCTAGTGTCATCTGAAGTGACATAGACCAGAACCAATTGGATAGACATAAAAGGGTGGCTAAAAGCCTGTCCTTATTCCGGAAAAAAAGGCAAGGATCTTCTTATTTGATATGCTTCCTTATTTCGTTGCACAAACTATTCTACTTCACAGTAGTCAGTTTCTGCAATGACCATCATAAAATGTAAGTGCAAATAGATATCACAGTTATAGGCTATCATAAGTATAGGAAATAATATAGGAAATTTGAGGTATCACAACTGCCACTATACAGCTTTTTACATGACATGTTATACAGTAGCAAAGGTTATTTTCTTTTCCAAATTTACCATGCATTTCTGGCTATTATGCATCTGTCAATCAACGTAATGATTCTGGATTAGGAAACTGAACATACTAGGAAGAAAAATACAAAACTCCATGTCATTAAAAGGAAAGAAGCTTTTGCATACAGGGAAGAGTTTCCGATTTCTGAGGGAAGGGGAAGAGTTAGCACATTCACCTCTAAGCTTAACGATAATTTGAAAGGCAGAAAAGGAAACTGTAATTTCTGTAGTGAAATATATGCTATGCAGAAGCCATTCGGAAGCAGGGGCAAAACAATCTGATGGTGATCTGCAGATGTGGTGGGAGCTTTTGGCCCTCTGAGCATACTGCCAGCTGCTTATGCAAATTATCAGGCATTTTTCTCATACCTGTGTGTATCCTCCCTCATGATCTGCCTGTACCAACTAAAACGATATTCTCCAGGTACCCTGACACACAGCACTCTGTGAAACACACATATGCTTCTATCATCAGAGTTAACAGGGAAATTTTAATGCATATGTATCAACTGTCCACTGCTAATTCAGATGCAAGTGAGAATGAAAACAAAATTAATTAGACTTGGAGGAAGACTTTGTTTTGATCTCAGTCCAATATGAATCAGAAAGAATTCAGCTGAAGCCAGCAGAGTCAGCCTCATACTGACTCAGTGTGAGATCAAGCCCAGGTCCATGGTGTCTGCTATAAAAGTCTTTGCTTTTGCCTAGCTGAGTTTATCGAAGCACTCAATGTTCTTGGTTTCCCTGCCCAGAGAACAGGGATTTCATTACTTGAAAGTGGCAATTGTAAAGATTTTAATAGCTATCACTGGATATTTGTAAAGACACACATTTGTCTCCTTTACCTTATCTTAGCTACTGATTAATGCATATCATGTTATACAATGCAGTCACCAAGGGGAGCTCCAAATGGAGTTTTCCTGTGTCAGTAGCTCTGCTGAAGTCAGTGCAATTACACTTGCAGAAAACGCAGCCTTTTTTTCTTTATTTGTGTAATTGTATCTTTTTTTTCTGTACTGGGACAAATAGCCTACTCATTCAATACCAAGTAGTGAACCACCTCCGTAACTATCTTGTTTAGGAGACTTTAATTTTGGCTTTCTATCCACAGATACATATGTGAACTGAAGTGGACAAAAGTGCATAACATGCCACTAGATCATACGAGATTTGGTGTCTCATATTTCCTCTCTTGAGCATAGCTGCAGGACATCGTAGGTGTAACATAGTACAATCCCTTTAGCTCCCATTTACCAGTTTGCAACCCCTGTAAGGTTTCAATTTGTCTTTAGTCAGAGGCAGAATTTGGTCATCTGTTTTTAGCATGTGTCAAGGTTTTGCTGCTCGGTTACCACCAGGTGGTAGCATTTTAAAACTTTGGTCTTATTTTAGAACAGCTACCCTGTATTATTTAGCAATTTTTCTGTGGTTTCTTGCACAGGTTAGTGTTAAGGAGGTTGGCATGGTAACCTACTTAGAGTGGATCAAATTGTCATGTGGAGAGTTCAAGCATGAATTAAGATAGAGACATGGAAAGGATTCCATCCAAGGAGAGACTGAAAAGACTGGGATTGTAGGGTGTCCTGGTTTACATTCTCATAATACAAGAAAAAGGTATTTCAGTACCAGGAAAATGTAACAGAAGAAACTCAGTTAAAAAGAAAAGTTTGTCTTGCTTTTAACGTGATATTAATTGACAGAAGTGATTTTATTAAACTCAGTAAAAGTAAAACCAATTTTTAACATTATTGAGAACATCTACCCAGTATATAAAACACATTGTAATAGAGATATACTTCGATTTTTCAAGGCATAAGTCTAACCATTAAATGCCTTCATAACTGACATTGCAAAATTCCTTGCACCTGCCATTGAAATGTGTTTGTACATTGATTGAGAGAAGACAGTGGATTTGATGGATCTCTTACAGAATTTCTTTATGTCCACCAGAAGAGTTTTGCATTGGTGGCTGATGAGAAGAGATAGAGAGTTATTTTCAACCACACTGCTGACTGTTCTGCTTATGTTTTATGTTTTCTTTGCTGTTTTTTCCTCCCGCCTACACTATGATCCCAGAGAATAATAAAGCTTTAGTAATGAAAAAATAATGAACCAGAACTGTAACTAGAAATTTTGGTACTTGGAACACCTTTCCCATTTTCCAGTCAGCTCTTCCTTGCTTTACTCTGAATGATTTTTAGCAGTTCTGGCACTCCAAACCCTTTTTTTGCTGCTCCTTAGGTACACTTTCCTTCTGGTTTGTGCTCTTCTTCTTAACATATTCCCTTCTCAAACTACAGTTCTGAGTCCAACGAAAGTCATCCACCGGATGCTTCTCCAGATGCCACTTCTTCAGTAGTTTATCTTGTTAAACCAGTGTTGAACCTCTGCTTTGTGACATTGGAAATAATTTATAATGGATAAATGCAGGACATTTGAGTTTAAAATGTGACTGCTAAAGTGTACAGGGGAGATGATCAGTTACAGACAATAACTGATGGATGATGCATGTTCAATAACAGTTACAGTCCCCAGCCTACAACAATAGAACACTTGTTCAATAGGCAGGATCAGAGCTCAGTTTCTGGGACTGTCAGGGACTCAGACCAGAGAAGAGATATCAACAATCTTATGCTGTTATATGTTGTTATATTTTCATTTTGTATTTCTCTTCTTGCTTCCAGTTTGGGAACAATAAAGTCAGGATCAATCTACCTTACTTAGCACTTAGCTTGTCTATAAGTTTTCGGTGCCTACTGAAGCAATCTGTCTTATGTAAGTCCATCAGTTCAATAATATTTCCAAGACTGGCACCTTTCAAAGTCTTCTGAAGGTACAGCCGTGCAGCCTTGCTGAGACAGAAGCCATTTAGATAATAAAGGATGAAATGCAGGCCTCAAGTCAGGAAGTAAAATTCTGGGAGTAATAGAAAATCAAAATACATAATTTACATAGTGTGTGCATAGAATATGCAGTAGGCAGTAGCTGTGCAGGGACAACTACAGACTCTACAGCCTTGGAGAGTAGAAGACCGTGTTGTGACTTGCTGGAACATTTCAGATGAGTGCCTTGCAACTTGAGCAAGGGTTATTTTTAGTGGTAGACACTGTGGTATTGTTTTCTGAGAGGATTTATTCAAACACAAAATAAATAAATCTAACTACATTTAGCTAAATCTGGCTTAAATCTATTGAATGTTGCTTCTTTTGGCAAAGAAAATGTATAGGAGGGAAACTGCCTGTGTCCTTTGACGATTGTTTTGCATTCTTTTCTTTCTGTTAGGATAATTTCTTCCAGTTTTGAAGACCACTATCTACTTATTTCTATTAATTAGCTAGGGAGGAAAAAGTGCTGTTGAAAGAGAAGTAAATATATTTCCCAAGAACCCAGTTCCGTCAGAGCTGCAGGACACTACCTCTAGAGAAGCTTCCCCCCAAATCTGAGCTCTTACATAAGCCAGCAAGTGTTTCGTTCCCATACCAGAATTTTTCCTTCTTAAAAATAAAATAAGGATTTTACATGTATACATGTACTGCAAAGTGTTCCATTTTCCTTTCTCCCCCTATCAAGGAAATTAACTTCTGTGTTAACAAATTTAAAATTCATTTCATGCATTAATTAGAAAAGTGTGTAGCTCTTACTCTGCATTAGGATAAAATGGGTTTTGCCTTCTTTTACTGTTTTTTTCAGTTAGGAAGCTGAATCTTTTAGCTAGTGCAGCTGAAGGTCCTGCCTCCTATGTTGCTGCTCCTGGCTCGATGAGAATGCAAAAATACTGTCTTTGAGCTGTACATCTTTGAACAAAGTCTCCCACAGTATCCTCCTGGACAAAATGTCCAACATGCAGCTGGATAAACACATAATGCAATGGGTGAGCAATTGGCTGATGGGTCGGGCTCAAAGGGTTGTAGTAAATGGGGCTACATTGGGCTGGTGACCAGTCACTAGCGGGGTTCTGCAGGGATCCATCTTGGGACCAGTGCTCTTTAA
>WAAD01011690.1:39077-53894 GCA_013389945.1 Fregata magnificens
GGAGGTTTAGATTGGACATTAGGAAAAGGTTCTTCACCCAGAGGGTGGTGGAGCACTGGAACAGGCTCCCCAGGGAGGTAGTCATGGCACCGAGCCTGACAATATTCAAGGAGCATTTGGACAATGCTCTCAAACACATGGTGTGAATTTTGAGGTTGTCCTATACAGGGTCAGGAGTTGGACTCGATGATCCTTGTGGGTCCCTTCCAACTCAGGAGATTCTATGATTGATTCTATGACTTTTGTGTGAATTTTTCATTGGATACTGAACGATCCTGACAGATGTGGGAAAACACTAATTTCTAACCGATATTTATCATACATATTGAGTGGGCTTAAGAGATTTCAGAAGAAAGTTTAAGACAGAAGACGGGTCCCATTATGTAGCAGATCATATTTTTAAAATACTTTGGAACTAAAATTAAGATTCAGCCCAAAAAGTGCTGATCATTCATGTTTGTATTCTGGTAAAGATGTGTTGTTTTTTTTCTCTCAGGGTAAATACAGATCTTTTATTATGTAAAATAGCCATCAAAGTAATACTGAAATTTTCTTTTCTTTTTAAACACGTGTCTCAGAGGTAGGTGGCCTTGGAAATTTGTAATACTGATGCTATAAAAGGGATTTCTGCTTACTGACATTCTCTTTGAGAAATTATTCAGAGGTTTTGTTGATGTTTTCATGGTTTTTAACTTGCTTCTTGAAAACTAATTAATCAAGTACAATCATCTGGTTGTGTGAAATATTTATAAACTGTAATTTCCACTGCTGGAAATGGTCTTCAGCATCTCAGTATTGTCTCTTAATGACAAGAATAAGGAGATAGAGAGGGAGAGACATATGTATAAGGATCATTTATCCCTCTCCTCAAACCAATGAATTTTTGCTATGAATATTATATTTCTACAGAGAATACTTTTGAGATGTTGATACTTGATGTTTATACCACATTTGGCCTAATTCTGTTGCTTATGCTGCTTTTTTTTCCCCCCCCCTGAAAGGCTGGCAAGTATAATACACAAGACTGCAAACTCCACAGGAAACATTGACTCCAGGAAGATTTTAATTGAACTTGACAACAAAAGAAAGCTCTAATTCTTGCTGGCTAATATTGTGTCTCAATATTGTGTTGATGGTGTTCAAAATCATTATAAAGCTACAGTTGGGAGGTTCCCACTTAGTTTCTTACAGTGTCTGCCTGGCTGTTGAGAATAACTGGAATAACTCTGGGATTAAGATAGGCCACTTTTACCCTGGGAAGCTATTTAAGAAAACAACTTAACTTTTATGGAAGTGCCAAAAGATTTGTTGGAGGTAAAAGGCCTTGTTTTGACACCACTCTCTTAGTGTGAATGAATTTTAGATAACCAGAGAGACAACACTGCTGTGAACAGTAAACAATCTTGTTTTCATTGGTGCAGACTAATAGAAGCTGGTCTGTAATGAGCAAATCAGAAAAACAAACATGAAAATGGCAAATAGAGTGAAGAACTGTTCAGATCTGCACTGTTTTCAAAAGCATGACATCATAGGCAAAATGGTGATACCTAAGTTACAATGCAGTGCATATCCATCCAGGAGTGATCAACAGAGGGGAGAAGCTTTTTCAGTGATGGTTGCTCATTTATATTTACTAGATGGTCTGATCTGTCAGCTGACAAATGTCAAAATGTATGTAAGAAGTGTACTGAAGCAAATTATGTTGCCTAAGAAACCTAAGTGAAGGAGAATTTGCAGAGTTAAGAGAACAGTTCTGTTAAGGTCAAATAAAAGCAAAATTGAAATGTCTTGGTTATTCTGAGGAAAAAACAAGGAATAGTTGATAGGGATATAAGTAATTGTAATTTTAGGATTATTTTTTACTCACCTATAAACAAGCAGAGGTTTTGTTATTACCGAATGAAAAAGCCTATGTATTAATAAGCAGTAAAAGAAACTAATCAAGCAATGTATTAATAAATTTCCTTTAGTTTCCCAGGCTCAGCTCCACACATCAGTTACACTGGCTTATTAAGTGACTTTTTGGCCCTTACTGGATAATTTAATAAATCAGACAAAGCAAAAATTCAAGATTTCAATGACAATTAATTATTTTTTTAAGTATCAGTGGATTTGCTCTTTCTAGTGCAGCATATTTCATTTAGTCTCAATATCTGACACTTTTATATTCACTTTCAATCATCATTGTATACATGTTCCGCTAATCATGTGATCAAATGCAAACATCTATGCAAGACAACCATGAGTTCCTTAACTATGGATTGCTTGTGATAACAGCCGAATTTCCAAACACAAATAAACCTAAACAATGCATTTTGTATAGAAAATTAGGCAGGCAGTTATTGAACTCATTGTTACCATGTGTTCCTCAGAGTCAAGGACGTTAGTGTCACACTAACGGGTGTGGATGAGTTAGTGGTAAAGATACAAATGACTGTACTGGCATAATTAGAACCTTTTCTCCCAAATCTGCAGTGCCGGTCAACAGATGAGCAGTTAGTGTCAGAGTCAGCCTACTGTGTAAAACTGCTGCCTGATAAAAAAATAAATAAAAAATTTTCTAAACCTCTCGTATTAATTACCTTTATCTATGAGATGGATGTCTCCATTAATTTCAATCAGTAGATGACACAAAGGTTCTCAAGTAATGTTGCTATAGTTTCGTGTTTCTTTTCTCTGGAAGCTCTTTGCCTATCCAAACCAAACTCTCTTAATGTCACATTTGTTTTACTGTCATATTTTCAATTCTATCTGAGAGTCTAATTTTTCTTGTTATCTAGTCATTGTGTTAATATTGCTTTGCAGAAGTGTAGTAATTTGTCCTACTATTTAATGGAAAACTCAGATAATTTCTTTCATTCTACTGTGCATTAAGACCTCAATTCAGGACAACATATTAGCATATATTCTTGGTTTATAAACATTCTACATATGCTATTTCAAAACAATTACACGAAGTAGTCTTGATTTTCATCAGGGAGAAGTGAATGAAGTTGCCTTAAAGTAAATAAAACTACACTGATACATACACAATATATCAAGATATACACAGTATATCAAGATGTTTGCAGTTGGAGCTTTACATTTTGGAAAAAAAACCCCAACAAACCAAAACATGGGAAAAAATGGTTTCCTCTATTTATGTATGTCTGAGATAGATAAAACTTTTTTTTTTCTGTCTTAGAGTTTTAAAAATTGATCACTTTCTGAATCTTACAAACCAAAGCCATTTCAGCTGAAAAATATCACACAGCTATTGTTACCTCACATCAAATATGTTTTAAACATGACTTTCTAAATACATTCTTTTTTCCATGGCAGCATGGATAATTCCAGCTGGATTTTAAAATTTTAAAAATATCCTTTAACCCTACCATAAAATGCATACAAAATATTTCACTGGATGTGTATGAATTAAATTATAAGAGGTAGGAAAATGTTTCTTGTGGATTTGATATGAAAACCAGTATCAACAAACCCAAATGGCTGCAGAGCAACACGCCCAAAAGTAAATAAATGCTTATGTTAAAATTTCCTTTTCAATCATTAGTCTCGTGCATACTGAGTTAATATTCCTTCCCTGTTCTTTATATCTGTGTTTCTACCTATAGTACTTTTCCATTGGATCTTAGTGCAAGTAGTGAAAGAGACAGTGATGAATTGTTTACTAATCATAAACCTCTGCATTTACACATCACTGGCATTATCCTCAGTATGTACATACACTGAATGAATCCTAAGTGTGATAGAAATGTATCTCACATGGTCTCATTTGTAATTTACTGCTTCAGATATTTGTTGCTTGCTGTTTGATTTCTACATGAAATGGGGTGAGCCACAGTAGGAAAAAATCCAGACTATGATCATGCAATTAACTTCTCCCCCGGTACACTGGTGCAGCAGGGCAGTTGTGTTTGGAGAAAGCTCCTTACCTTTGGAATACCTTAAGCACAAGTTTGACAGCTTTCAGAATTTGCAGGAAATTTACAGGAAAAGTATCAAAAGAAGAAATTCTATTGTGTAGAATATTCTAGTCCAACAGGTCTGCTGGCGATGCACCCTGAGTATGACAACTACAGAAAAGAGGTGGCTGGTGTGACATAATTTGTAGCTGTATTTAGGTTATGTCAACAGTGTGACAGATAAAGTAAGAAAATTTAACTGGGTTGGGTTCCCCCCCCCCCCCCNTGGATTCTGTGGAAAAAATATGTTTGTGGAGGTAGGCAGGAGGGGAGTGCAGCTGCATCCCCAGTCATATGGAAAATCTAAGAGAGGAAAGGCTGGGATAGGTTGTCTCACCCCAGGAGCAGCTCAGCATATTCAGCAGGGAGAAGCTCCAGATGAGGAGAGTGGGGCAGCAGGAGGAGAGGCAGCAAATAAGAAGGTGCAGCAGCCAGACTGGATGGCTCTGGAGGGAAGCAGGGGTGTTATGGCTGAGGGGAGCAAAGTCAAAGCCAATACTCAGAGGAGACGGAAAGAAAGCAACAGTCTGTTGCGTTAAAGGCTAAGGTAGCCCAAGTTGTCGTTATAAGTCCGGTCGCGCCCAGTACACGGAACTGTCACAATCACAGATTATAAGTCCGGCCACGTTCAGTGCACTGAACTATCACGATTACGGATGCACTTATAACGTACTACACCTTCAGTCTAGTCGCGTTCCGTGAAAAACCACGGCCACCCTTAAAGAGTTGGGTCACGTTCAATGAGAACTCTCACGGCCAGATTAATGACTAGTGCAGTTTATTAAAGCAACAGATACCCAGGTTCTTTGGATTGCCGGGGATAAAATCACTGTCTGCAAAGCACGTGCAAATACCAAGACTATGAGTAATACTACTTGGCAACAAACGCGTTAAAAAGATGTAAAGCAACTCTATAGAGATTTCTAAGTTTCCCGGGGAGACACTTGGTATGACCAAGTGTTCGAATCTTACCCAAAGGCGTCCCGATGGGGGGGAAGAGAGGCTCAGCCCGTCGACTGATCCCAGTAGTCAGAGTGGTACACGACGATGGTATCTTCCCTAACATCCTCTCTCTCTTAAGCTATATTTATACTATTTTTTACCTTTCAGGTGGAGCTTGAGTGACTCTAGTCATTACGTACCTTTGTTATGATTGGTGTAAAACTTTCTCGCTTTGCTTTTAAAGGTATATACTAGGAAAATGCAAAGCGCAAGCTCAGTGAGGGGTGGTCGCACCTGGGAGGCGGGTAGCTTTTGGGATGGAGGTGTGTTTTGGTATTATAATGATATTATAATGAGCAAAGTTCACCAAAAGGACAGCATTTTGTCAAAACATGACAGACCGTTGGCCCAGGGTAGCAATGTGCAGCTTATCATTGTTCCATGGTACCTTCAAGTTCCCATTGTTCCATTGTTTCCATTGTTCCATGGTACCTTCAAGTTCCCATTTATCACAGAGCCTGGCCGTGGTGTCTCCACTCCGCTCCACCCTCCATGCAGTTCCTCTTAGAGTCGGCACACCAAGTTCCCCTGGTGTAGCTAACATCTAAGGTTGCAGGCCTAGGGGACTTCCATGGGATGGATTCCTTGCATGTCAGCCACACTCCACCCTGGAAGCTTCTTCAATGCTGTACCTTTCTTTAAAATATGAATATAAGTTTAATTTCTAGGTCACCTCCAGCAGTCATTCCACAACAGTCCTAGTAGTGCGAGGAGTTGGACTGGTGTCTGTGCTGTGCAGGAGGCTGCAAGGGCTGCTGCATTGGAAAGCAGTGCTGCAGAGAAGTGAAAACCTTGTAAGGACAGAGGGCAGAGGGAAGACATGCTTTCAAGCCTGCTACTTAGTCTCTCAGTCATATTAGATGTACGTTTTCCCTATGTAGACAGGTGTCTCATAGCCCGTTCTTTGTATGGTCTAAGAAGACTCAACCTTAGACACTAGCATCATGTGGTGCCCTCTCTTCAAAAAAATAGCTGTTTGAACAGATGTGTTAAGATGGCTATGGGAGTCAGGCAGCCTCATGAGAAAAAAATTGTATCCTTGGCCACCTGTGAAAACTGAGGAAAGAGGAGCTTTTCGTACTAGGACCTGAAAAGAATGGTGGAATCAGGTGGAAGTCAGAGAAGAGAGAGGTGGCTCTTTTGTGGACAGGAAAGAAAGGGAAAGCAGTAGAAGAACCTTCCCTTTTCTGCAAAGAGAAAAGGTGGAAGACAAAACAGCAGCCAAAACTTTACTTTTCACTTGGCAAAAAGGGTGGAAGACAAAAATTGGGATTCTTGGCTGCCTACAGTCAAGTTCTTTGTATCAGTATTTTCTTGTAACTTGCACCATTTCACTTGGGTTGTAGCCCATTATAGTGTCAGATAAGAATGCATTTTTGAAGTATTTTTCATTAACTCTTAATACTGTTGATAATAGACATACCTAATTTTAAATTGCTGTTAGCCTCTATACCAAACTGCATACTATCAAACAGGTTCCTGACCCTATGCACACCAGTAGGCTAGTAAAAAGTGGACTTATTGCTCTCTGGAAAATAAAAAGTGCAGCAAGGCAGGTATACACAAAGATGAAAAAGATGTCAGATGTGTGATTAGTGCAAATGACCTTGACTATGTGATGGCATGGCCATGCTCTCAGGACCACTTGCCAGCTACCTTTAGAGTGTGAGATGTCATTTCATGCGTTCTTATAGATGATAATTGCTTTGACATACGTACACAAACCAATTGAATTGGACATGGGCATAGAAACAAAAACATGGACATTCAGAAATAAAAAAGGTTGCAACAACTGAACACAAGAATTCATAAGGAAGATATATATTTTACAGTGTTAGCAATCTGCCAAATGCAGACTGTCCTTCAACAAGTCGCTCGGATATGTACCTGCAGCGGGAAATTATGACCCAGATTCTCAAAGGGGAATCTGCTTAATTAGTTCCAAGGTGGAAATCAGAAACCGACGCCTGAGAAAGAAACCAAGTCCTAGCAGAAAGAGTGAATCAATGGGCCAAAGAATCATCCTCTGTTGTTTGTTCTCCTCTGCTTTCACAGTTTCACTGCACATGGCAGCACAGTGGCTGAACAACATCAGAAGGAGTGGGAGGTACTATTATAGGTCTATCTACAGCCTGGTGGCTTAGTTAAGGATTTAGCACAGACTAAAGGCAATTGCCAGCAAGCTGTTTGCATGTGGTCCTTTCAGAGAGTAAGAGTTTATATGGAACTGGCTCTTCCATGCCAGTTAGTCACTATGAAGGAACAGTCACAGCTATTTGTATTTTACTATAGATAAAGTTGAGAGAATTAATCTGCTATTGAGAAGAGGAAGTCCCAGTCCTATTTTGAGTGCCAGTGCTCAGGTAAGTGAGAAGGCAAGCTGAGCAATGGGAGGCAGGAGCAGGCAGGAGAGAGGAAGCCAGGAGCTGAGTGAGACCCCTGCATCTGCTGGCAGCAACCCAGCACATCAGCTGAGGTGCCAGTGGCACACAGCCTAGACGCGAAACTTTGATTCAGAAGTTCATTTCACCCTTCAGCTGTAAAAAAGGAATTCTATCCAATTAGCTTTATTCATGAAAACCCTGAATGGACACAGGTGCCTAATGTGCGTTTCCAATTCAGTCACCTAATCTCCAGGGAGTGACACATCTCAAACTCAGCCAGTTAAGCTAAGGTCTTTCTTGCTGTATATGTGTGGAATTTTTATCTTTCAGAGGCTCCTCAATCTCCCCATTGACAGTACAGCCAGTCTAATTTCTCTGTTTCTTCTATCTGAATCACCCTATTGATGCCAGGTCCTTAATTTTCAAGGTGTTGCCATATGGAAGTTAGATGAGTCTGAACAGCTGCTGTGGTTTAGCCCCAGTCAGCAACCAAGCACCACACAGCCGCTCACTCACCCTCCCCTCCCAAGTAGGGTGAGGGAGAGAATCTGAAGAGCAAACATAAGAAACCTCATGGGTTGAGATAAGAACAGTTTAATAATTAAAATATAATAATAATAATAATAATAATATAATATAATGAAACGGAAAACAACAAAAAAAGATAGAGAAACAAAACCCAGGAAAAACAAGCGATACACCCGCTCACCACCTGCCGACCGATGCCCAGCCAGTCCCCGAGCAGCGACCGCTGCCCCCCAGCGAACTCCCCACAGTTCATATACTGAGCATGATGTCATATGGTATCGCATAGCCCTTTGGCCAGTTTGGATCAGCTGTCCTGGCTGTACCCCCTCCCAGATTCTTGTGCACCTGGCAGAGCATGGGAAGCTGAAAAAGTCCTTGCCTAGTGTAAGCACTGCTTAGCAACAACTAAAACATCAGTGTGTTATCAACGTTATTCTCATACTAAATCCAAAACACAGCACTATACCAGCTACTAGGAAGAAAATTAACTCTAACCCAGCTGAAACCAGGACAATAGCTCTCAAATCTCACACCTTCTCCCTCTAAGTCTTGATGCCCTAGCTGATTAAATGAGAGAGCACTGTGGTTGGTTCTTATAGGAAGAGATAATTTTTTCTCTCTAAATATGTTCACTGAGACTTTAAAGACACTCAGAATGGTCGTCTAGGATGCAAACATTCAGGCAGCTTTAAAAACAGCCATTGCTATGCATTCCACATATAATTAAACTTTCAGAATTACAAAAAAGAACTGCAGGACTGGTCAAGCTGTTTTAGCCCCAGAGGGCTAAAATATTGCCAAGAAATCACTGGAGCAGAGCAGTGTGCTGCCCATGCCCCCTTTATCACAGCCAAACTTTCTATTCTGAAAATGGGAAGATGATGGAGAAGCCAATTGTGTTGGCTCTACATCTGCTGGAGAAATTCCTATGCCTGAAGAGTTGCCAGATGCCCAGTGGCTTTCTAGCCCCTTTGCTCTGATGTGCCAACATGAAACCCTGTGACCATTTCCCAACTAGAGCAAGCAGATAGAGGACAATACAAATTCTGATTCTGTACATTCCCTTCTCAATTTTGATGTGACTTCAGAAGTGTGGAACATGAGCTCTGAAGTCTGGAATTTAGAGAGACCATTCTAAACTTTCAGTAGTAGAATCTGGCTCAAGTGTAAACCACTTAGAGTTAGGGGTCAATTTGTGTGGTTATCATCTACTACCATGCCAGGTAGCTCAACACCTCGTTACAGCCAATGGAAGCCAACATAATAAATCCAGAAGAGGCTTGAAAGTAGTTCAGCTGACCATATGCAGCCTCACATCTGATTTGTGCATCAGGAGGTCACAGACCCTCCAGAAGACCTCTGTTGTATCCATTGGCCCCCCCTGCAGATGTCTCTGATAATATAGGGCATCCTGGTGGATGCCTGTATGAGGGCAACCAAATTGCATGGTGGTTATGATTAGATTTAGCTGAATTACTGTTTAGGTTACACTGATTACATTAACTAGTGGCTTAATTTAACTGCACAGGCATCTACGGTAATTTGAGATACCCTAAGGTACATCTGTAGGTGTGACACAAGACATATGTGAGATTCATCCCCTTCAAGAAAGGTAGAAAGAGCCTGCACAGGAGACCCTAGGGCATGTAAAATCTCACTGGACAAACACAGTGATCCTCAGATCTCTCTAGTGGGAGACACCTATGCAGATACCAATATGTAGACAGCTGAACTTGAACTGAATCTTTCCTCTTGTCTGACCCTCTTTATAACATGAGCCACCAAATTTGAACATTGAAAAATTTCAATTGACTATTTGAACAAATTGAAAAAGGACAAAAATTTTACTAGCTTATGCTTAGCCTTCTCAAATTCTAGATGCCAAGGTTAGGTAAAACGAATCCCACCTTTGCTTTTTCTTCATGAAAAGCAAGATACAATGAGAGGGCAACCTGTGAAGATTGTTTCTTACAGAAGGGGAACTTTGTGTCTAGCTCTCTTTCAATGTTCTTTCAAAGGTACCTTCAAGCAGAAATGGGCTTAAAGACCGCTTTCAGGCATTGCAAAAATAAAATTCATTGGTTTTAGCAGAAACAGAAATAAAATGTAGTGTTTAAGTTCATTTGTTCACATCACTCCATCAGTTCTAAACTGGATTGGAAACCTGAGATGGTCTCTGCCCAGCTCCCACAGGTTAGATGTTACAGACAAATATTCATATCACACAAACCACTGTCACTGCTGTTTGCCATCCAGCTGAGACACTGAAATTGAGCTGGCAAAGAATGAGTTATGGTACCAAGGACAGGCTTGATAAACATTGCATTACTGGTACAGCGTGAATAAGCCTCTATGGTGGCTTTTCTACTGCTGTCCCTACTCTGTGAAACAGAGGGTATCAATCTTTAGTGTTGTCAGCTGAACTATTGCATCATATCGTGTAAATCATAGATTGGATAAATTGCATTTTTACTTGTCCTTCAGCACTTCAAAAACATAATCAGACCATTAATAAGAGGTTGTGCTTATTTTTATTTTTGTTTTTTATTAGTGCCTTATGGCTGGTATTGAAATAAGCATTTAAGCAGGAGAGCAGAGAAAAACTGCAAACAAGCTGGGGAGAATGTAAAACGCATTTCTGTGTGATCATTATTCCTTTTTAAAACACATTCTGAAATCATCTCTTCCAAACCCTGATTTTAACAGGCCACATAATAACCTGCCAGAGGGGATGTCTTTGATTTCTTCAGAATGATCTGTTTTGAACATTTTGTGTAAGGTAGAAAAAGAAAACTCATACAATCAGCAACCATGAAAATAATGTGGCATTCTCAGGCAGGAAGACTATATTGTAATATCCCTTTAAATAGTCCCCAAAATAGATCAATAATTAATTGCTAACACCTGGCAGGATCCATCTGGCAATATCCCTTCATCATTGGTTGACTGAATACTGATTTTGTTCAGCATTCAGGTGCAAGATCATGTGCTGATGGTTTCTACTGAATATGTAAAGCCATGAATGTCTATATATCAACATTAAAAACCAGGTGTTGCTCAGACATATATAAAAAAAGAACTAACCCTGCAACCAATATCCCAGTTGAAGATTTGCTTTCAATTAAATTAAAAAAAAAATATATTTACCATTATATTCTTAGAGTTAATTGTATTCTTTATTTTATATCATTTGTTTATGAGAAAATTTTTAATAAAGGTCATCTCCTAATTTATGTTGAAATATCCATTTTCTACTATACTACTACACTATACTATACATTCTACTATAAATCACAAACTACTGTCTTTGTGTAGACCAGATGAAAGACAAACCTTATTTTTCAGTAAATGGCAGTACTTCCAGGTAGTGAGAACTTACCTTGGATAATGAATTTATGTTAATGATATATTTGCCAATTAAAGGATGATTAATTGCAGATATCTCATCCAATCTTCTAGGTAACTAGCTTCCAAGCTCACTACCTGCCACAACTCCGGCAGTATTTTGATAGTAATGTTTTATTTTGTTCCAGCATCTTGATTCTTAAAAAATACTCTGATTGTATAAATGATACAATTATTAATTTGAATGTGAGGTGAACAGTAGTTTGATACATTTTAACTGTAATACAAGTTTCTAATTTGTTGAATTATAAAACATTCACCTTCAAAAAGAGATGTATTAACACTTTCTGAATATGGGTCCCCACTGACAAAACAAATAATTGAAGCTAAACAGGCTAATGACTTGGAATAGTCAAAGTATCTACACAGCCTTTAGTTTCCTGAAGTTTTTAGCCTATGGCTATCCATTGGTCTTCATCCAACAACCTTATCTTACTTTCTTTTTGTAAGGAGTAAACCATTTAGCTTTCTACTTTACAGAATATCCAGCTACCTCTGCAGTCTTTACAATTAGCCAAAAACCCTTCTTCCTACTCTTTCTGAACTGTGGAATTAATAAGTAGGTGTCCTGGTTTCGGCTGGGATAGGGTTAATTTTTTTTTTCCTAGTAGCTGGTATAGTGCTGTGTTTTGGATTTTGTATGAGAATAATGTTGATAACAGACTGATGTTTTAGTTGTTGCTAAGCAGTGCTTACATTAGTCAAGGACTTTTCAGCTTCTCATTCCCTGCTAGCGAGAAGCTGGGAGGGTACACAGCCAGGACAGCTGACCCAAATTGGCCAAAGGGATATTCCATACCATATGACATCATGCTCAGTATATAAACTGGGGGGGAGCTGGCTGGGCGGCAGCAATCACTGCTCAGGGACTGGCTGGGCATCGGTCAGTGGGTGGTGAGCAATTAAAACTTGTCTGAAGTACTAGTATTTTGCAGGCACTCAGATTTAGACCTTTGAGCTTTTGTGTCTTTATACTGAAGTCCTTAATAAAAGTGGCATAATTATATTATTAATGAATATATACATATTATATAAACAGTTAATGTAAAAAAAATTAGCTGTTTTATTTATTTCACTGCAGATTAATTTAACTAATATTTTTGACTACTTAATTCTCCAGTAATATAATTTCAAGCTGTAGAACTGAACAGCAAAATGACATTCTGCCTTGTATCACTATCTAGTTTATAAAGTAGTGTGTCACAACCCAGTTTATAAAGTATTCAATGATACAAAATTCCTGTTAGTATGGGTAGCTGTGTAATATGTGTCATACAACCATGCTATCTGACAGCTAAGCTGAAGTACATACCTTTTACTTAACTGAATTTGGTTAAAATATTTATATTCAGCATCATATTATCATAGACAAGTATTTTTCAAAAGTAGCAGTCTGAAGAGCTATAGACTTCTTTTAATACCTTGTGCACTTTTTAATATTGGAAAAATAATATTTCAGTTTTCAATTACGGTTACAAAAAGTAGGCACCCACAGGTTACAGTAACATGGAAAGCAATATGTGTTGGTAATATTTACAGAATCATTTTCACAGTTAAGTCACAGATGAATAGGTAAATTTCAGAAGACTGCACAAGTGCAAATATGACAATTTAAAAACAACTTTTGTAATTATTATTATAGGTTACTTAGTCTGGCATCAGACCAAAGGAACATATTGAAAGTGCTGATTTAGGATTCAATAAAGAATTAATTATAAGAATATCATTAATGTCAATCAACATGGGTTTAGTGAAAACAGGTCTTAGAAAAACCCGGATATTGTATTTTGCAGTCATAGTAATGGTTACAATGGCAGTTACACAGATGTAAAGGGGTGTTGTAGGGTATTTGACTTGATAATCCATGTCATTACAGTATTAAATTAACACTTGACAATTATAACAGAACATACATTAAATGGATTAAAGCAGCTTCTCCGACAATTCCCACCAAATGGTATGCGTCTACTTGAGGTTTCTCAGGAGTGAGTGCTAGGGAAAATGTGATTGAATGTTTTTGTGAATGAGCTGGAAGTAAATATAAAATTGCTGGTGTTGAAAATAAAATGTATTTCAAAATAGTGTTGATGAAATAAGACTTAATAAAGTGACAAATAGTGATGAATCTATGTGGCCATATTGAACCATCCCAGATTTTTTCAATAACTGGGAGCCTTCAAACAAAATGTGTTTTGAAACAGTCAAAGCTATACATCTAAGGCCAGTGACTGCAGACTGTTGTGGGTTATGGGTTATGTACCACGAACAACAATGACTCAAATAGGATATGACAGTCATAGTGGCCACGAAACACAACAAATGCATCTAGGGTGACATAATGGCAAAAAGAAGGATGCAGACAGGAAGGATGCAGGCAGTTCAGTGATTTAGCAACATCTACAGCATTGGTGATCCAAGTATTAGAGCATTAATGTTCTGGTGACCACAGTTTTTTAAAAAGTTCTTCAGAAATCAGAGAAAGTGTAAAAAGTAATCTGAAAGATTATTTCAGAGCTAGAGAGAATGTCTTAAAAGGAGAGAGCTACAGAACTTCCACACTTGCAGCAAAGGAAATTCCAAAATAGGTATTAAAAATATTTTCACTGTAAGAGTTAGCAAATATTGAAATAAGCTGCCAGGAGACTTTGTGGAATCTTTGTCCTTCAAGATATTCAAAACTTGGCTGGATAAGCTTTGACCAATCTGATCAACATTGTTAAAGATACCCCTTTTCTGAGCAGGTGGTTGGACTAAATGAGTTGCAGAGGTTCCTTTCAAAATAAATTCTTATATAATTCAGGGGTTATATATACCTATGCTTTATAAGTTGTGAATAAAAGACTGAGAAGTGATCTGACTATTGTTTAAATATCTTCATAGACAGAAAATCCTGTATACAAAGTGTATCTTTAATCTGACCTACAAAGATAAAAGGAGACTCATGGTATATACTTAAAATGAAAAATATCAGACTTTTTAAATTGTAAAGGTGATCAGTAGTTACAAAGAACATCACGGAAAATGTTGGATCCAAAGTATCTTAATGTTTTCACAGCAGACATGGATTTTCTTGAATTCACAACATACCCATGCCTCAAACAAACACCAGTTATTAGGTTTCTAAGGGAAATACCTGAATGCAGTTCTTAAATTTTATTATTCTAAATCTGCAGGACAGGTTAGGTGACCTAAGGGTCTATTCTGTCTTCAGAGTTTACAGAACTAAAGAATTTTTTGTTAAACAGTGTGAAAATACATAAGGAGTACAGTAGTTTGGAACCAACCCAACAATTAACGTGTGGAGTGCTATTCAGGTATATAGTGATCCTCGGGATTTCAAAGGCTATGCACTGCAGTTAGTCTGACACCAGAGGAAAAAATCAGAAGATCCTCTCTGCACAGAGGAAACAAAAACTTTATTTACGAAACAGAAGTGTTTTGTGGGTAGGGCCTGTTTCATTGTCCCCCTGGTCTCCAAAGGGTGTTTCAAAGCTTGCGACTTTCATAGAATAGAATCATTAAGGTTGGAAAAGACC
>WAAD01011692.1:2719-14855 GCA_013389945.1 Fregata magnificens
GGACTGATTTCCTTAACAGTGCAATTTAATTATTCTTATGTTTCCTTCACAGATAAAATATTGCTGGATATGCTGGATTTGAATCAGGTTCTAGGAGTTTAGCATCAAACCATTCTTACTTGCACACCTTCAGCAATAAGCAAAAAGATCTCTCTAGCATATCAGTATGTACCTTTAAAAAAATCCTCTGCTCTGTTTTTCAGCCAGAAAATAATGTCATTCTTTGCTATCCAGCAACTTTACTAGAAGCTCAAAGCATGCAACTCTGAGTAGCCTTTATTCTAGAAAGGAATGTGCTTAAAGAAGATTGACTAAACCGATATTCAGTTACAATCCTCTACTCTGACCTGCTCTCGTGCTTCAGCCTTACAGAAAAAACAGTGGAGATTTTAGATAGTCACATTCCACTTAGAAGTAGATGAATTCAGTTTATCAAACGAGATGAATACTATATAGTATTTTTAAGATTAATCATATTTTCTTCAGAAATTCAAATTCAAATGTTCAAAGTACAGATGGCCAATTGTTAACTGTTCAGTTTAACAATGCACTCATTTTGCTAATAATATGTATATTGTCCGTTTAACCATGCCTCCAGTTTTCTCAAAGTAATTAACAAACACACTTCACATGAATTAGTCGAGTACATTTTTACTAATGACCTGTGTATTCCTTACTTGAATCCTTATCTGTTTTGTATCCCAGAAAGCCTTATTCCCTTCTAAATACCACCTAGTATCCTAACCTTTTGTGTTTTAAGCTTTGAACAGTGTTCTCAATTCCAGTATGTTTTTGTGAAATCAACATTTGCAAATCTAGAAGTAAGATGTCTAGCCTGGATTTATAATGCCCTGAAACCAGAAATAAAAGAAGTTAGACTGTTCATGCAAATCTCTCTCCTTTTCCTTGCCATTTATTACCTGCTCTGACTTTTTTTTTTTTTGCACTGAATTACTCAGATGCTTTATTCACAGCTGCGTAACATGCTTTCCTCTGAAATCAGAGGTTGCTAACTTCTATTCAGGATCCCATATCTGAATTTTAATGCTTGCTCCTGAACTACTGAGACCATTTTATATAGAGATTGTTTCCTAACTACACTCCATTCCTATTCATATTTCCTAATAATATGGCCACTCCCATTATCCATGTGGATCACCTCTCCTGCTATTCTTGAGCTGTGAAAAACACTAATGGGAAAGTTTGTGATATGTCTGAAAGCACTTTCATAGCTGAGAACTGCAAACTAGCTTTACGTGATATATCAGCCCTCCACTGACCAATGGCAAATGCTCTGCGACCCATTAGAATCTATGGAGTTCTGTGTAACCCTGTATTTATGTGCAAATGAATAAAAACTACCTTACTAAATTCTGTGTTTCTGTGCAAAATGATGGATTATCTAGTTTGAGTTCCACTAAGCCAGAGAAAAAAGGGTCAAGTGGAAAAAGGTTAATATTCCTGAGCTTCTCTTGTTTCAACTTCCATAAAGGCTTATTTCCCTCTCTTTCTAAAACTTACTGAAATTTACTCAGCTGTAAATTAGAGGTAATTATACGATGCACCAAAGTAACTCCCTAAAATTTTAGAATTATTGCTAATAATGCCTATAGTAATTTTTACAATAAAAGGCTAAATAAAATTAAATAAATGAAAGCATGAGGAAAGGTATTCGTGGCATTAAAAAGTACATTGTAGCTGAAGGCTTATCCTGAAGAGTAATTATGTGTCTCTTCCTTTTTAATTAGTGTCCTTGTATTTTTTAAAGGAATATACAATATAGATAACTTTAGTAGAGCATGTGTCGGGTGATGATTCAATTATTGTATTCATATTCTTGGTAAACCATAAAGAGTCTTTCTGGCTTTATGCCCTTTCCCATTAGGTGATAAAATTGCCTCATACTTCTTCATTTCTAAAGAATGCAGTTGGTATGGGTAATTACCTTTGTCAGATAGAGCCCACAGCTTTGTCCTTGAGATTCCTATGCTCTACGCCTGGAAAATATTTATTGTGGTCAAATCACCATTTACATTTGAAGATCTTGTCTATATTTTCATCTATTGCTTTGACTAATAATTCATGAGAATTTCTACTAGCGGCAGTTCTGGTACTTTGCCAAGTACTTGTGTGGGGGACTTAGCTAGCCACTGGTATGCTTTTTGTTTGGCAAGTGAAGCTGAATACCAAGAATCATTTGATAAAGCAGTCAATCAAGGTGAAAATAACAGCTCCATGACTGTAGTGCCTGGAGAATAAGGAAAACAGAAATTCCATTAAAACCCTTCATTCAGAGATTTAAAACTTGGCTAAAAGCATTGCTCTAGGCTAAGAGAAATATCCTCTCCCAGGCAGTCCTGCACCAGCTTTGGAATTCCCCAGTGGACTGATCTGTTGCACGTCTGTGCATGTGATGCACAGAGTGCGAGAAGAGGGAGGAGTTTTAGAAGAGCCTTCTTGTAATCTGACACAACAGAGCAAATGGATGCACACTTCATCTCTGTATTTCCCAGCACGTCTGAAAAGGCTTGAGTCCATACACTAACTATAAAAGAACCTGTCTATGCTTGAATATGTTCACGGTAGTACCTCACAAATGGTAACTGAGATTTGACCTGAATGCAGTCTGAGGAATCCAGTGCTGCACACGGTCATAAGAAGGCTAGGAAGAAAATATAAATCTTGAGTAGCCCACTCCATGTTGTCAGGTGAAAGAAAGCTTGGGGACTTTAAAGGGATCACCATTTAGTTGTCTTTAAAGTTTATGAGCCATGGTTTCTGTTATTTGTTGGTGTGTTTTTTCACAAATCTCAGAGGCTGCCAACTGGAATATGTTCAGAAGCTTTTTCTCATTGAAATCTATGGTATCATTCAATGAATTTCTACTATGTAATACACATTCTTGAGAAAAGGATTACCTCACTTTTTTAAAAAACAATTCCAAATAAGCATTGCTACTAGTGAATGCATTACACTATACTTTTTGTTTTCAAAGAATTCACTAGAATCTTGTATCTCAAGCAGATCTCAGCTACAGTTTAGGAGGGATGAGTATGCAAATATCAGGATATTGATATTTAAATTGGAGGAATGTTGTGCAGTTAAATTATGTTACTAATACACTTCTTTCTTGCCTAAGTTAAAACAGCTTCTCTGAGATAAGTCTTTGCTTTGGTTTCAAACCACATTAGTTCTCCATTTATTACTGCTTTTGTTATCTCAATTAACCAGCAATGATTGAAGTACAGGGCATTTCCTCAGTATTAATGAGACAGACAGTAAGGATGCTAGGGAAATATCTGCAATGTGGCTGTTACAGCCATTAGAAGATGGAAATGGAAATCCATGGAGCTGGAGGCAGAAAGAATCATAGAATCATAAAGGTTGGAAAAGACCTCTAAGATCATCCAAGTCCAACCGTCAACTCAACACCACCATGCCTCCTAAACCAGGCCCTGGAGTGCCATGTCTACACCTTTTTTGAACGCCTCCAGGGATGGTGACTCCACCACCGCTCTGGGCAGCCTGTTCCAATGCTTGACCACTCTTTTGGTAAAGAAATTTTTCCTGATGTCCAGTCTAAACCTTCCCTGGCACAACTTGAGGCCATTTCCTCTTGTCCTATCACTAGTTTCTTGGGAGAAGAGTCCAACACCCGCTTCACTACAACCTGCTTTCAGGTAGTTGTAGAGAGCGAGAAGGTCTCCCCTCAGCCTCCTCTTCTCCAAACTAAACAATCCCAGTTCCCTCAGCCGCTCCTCATAAGACTTGTTTTCTAGACCCTTCACCAGCTTCGTTGCCCTTCTCTGGACACGCTCCAGCACCTCAGTGTCCTTCTTGTACTGAGGGGCCCAAAACTGAACACAGTACTCGAGGTGCGGCCTCACCAGTGCCGAGTACAGGGGCACGATCACTTCCCTACTCCTGCTGGCCACATTATTCCTGAGGCAAGCCAGGATGCTGTTGGCCTTCTTGGCCACCTGAGCACACTGCTGGCTCATGTTCAGCCGGCTGTCGACCAACACACCGAGGTCCTTTTCTGCCAGGCAGCTCTCCAGCCACTCTTCCCCAAGCCTGTAGCATTGCATGGGGTTGTTGCGACCAAAGTGCAGGACCCGGCACTTGGCCTTGTTAAACCTCATACAATTGGCCTCGGCCCATCGATCCAGCCTATCCAGATCCCTCTGCAGACCCTTCCTTCCCTCGAGCAGATCAGCACTCCCGCCCAGCTTGGTGTCATCTGCAAACTTGCTGAGGGTGCACTCAATCCCCTCATCCAGACCATTGATGAAGACGTTAAACAAGACTGGCCCTAAAACTGTTCCCTGGGGAACACCACTCGTGACCAGCCGCCAGCTTGATTTAACTCCATTCACAAGCACTCTCTGGGCTCGGCCACCCAGCCACTTTTTTACCCAGCAAAGTGTATGCCCATCCAAGCTATGAGCTGCCAACTTCTGCAGGAGAATGCCATGGGAGACAGTGTCAAAGGCCTTACTAAAGTCTAGGTAGACAACATCCACAAGAAGATAGAGTTTAATTATTATATGCGTTATACATGTGTGACAATCTGATAGCCTGAATGATCAGTGATTCTGAACTCCATTCAGAATCTGTGCAAACCGTAGCAAAAATGCTCTAATAAATAAATCATGGCTATTTGATTTTCTTTTAGTAGCTGAGTAGCATTGACAACACATAAGTCGGTAAGTACTGCAGAACCTGTACAAGAAACTGAGAGAATATTGAGGAGGTTAGCCCAGCCTGAACTCTGCTCTGCTTCACTGCCCAGCAAAATTGCTAACCAGTTAATGCAAGCAACACAAGCATGTCAATGTGAACAGTAGTTATAGCTATAATTTTAACTTCTACAAACTAAAAAAATGTATTTGTGTGTTCAGATGAATGGGATCACGTATGACTATTAGGCTCCTGACTTTACTAGATTTTACTGAATGGCAGAAAATTCCATTTCAAAAAAGTACCAAAGAACCAAAGATGTGATGAGCCTTTGTAGATACAAAAAAGATGCACCAAAAGAAACGTCTGTAAGTTAATCATTCATTCTTACTGCACTGCAATTCAGGCTTTCAGAGAATACTTGCATATGCCCCCAGATTCCTTTCCTGTTCAGGGCATAGCTCCAGAGAGCACAAACATATGAGCAGCATAATCAGCCCTGACTTACAAAGCAAGGCTATATCCATCCCCTTTCTCTCAAGGACCTAACTAAAATAAACCTCCCAATCTCGGGATACAATTTTAAGCTCACATAAGGCTCAACTACACAACAAAACAATGAGAAATCTCATTAGTCCAGTATTTGAAGTCCAGAGTCAGTGACAGAAAACAAAGTTCACCTTTTACATCCACAGACCAAAAGGTACGTTCTCAGGGAAAGGTCATTTTGCCAGTGAGCCTGCTTCCTCTAGCCTGTAATCATCTAGATGTTCCTGCTCCTGACTCATTCAGCAGAGTAAACTTGGAAGTATGGCAATGTAGAAAGAAAATTTAAGAATCAATTCATAGGTGCAATAACTTTCAGTATCCCTCTTGCCATGACTGTTAATACATATATTTCTTCTGCGAATCCTAAGCCTGAATTTCAGAGTGATCTTTCAAAGAGGTCAAAGGTCTTCATAGTATTCTCTTCTCTTAAAAATCCATGTGACAGAAGTCATCAACATAGAGGAATCACTACATGACCAGAGAGGAAAAAAGTTGAACAACAAAGAAGCAAAAATTAATTTGACAGTGTAATAAAGAAGTATAAGGAATCATACAATAGAAAAAAAATGTTCAAAAGGAATGGAACATTTAAGAGTAGACAGATTTAAGGGTAGCAGTTGAGAGGATCAAAGCTGCAAAAGGAACTGATCTACTGCTTTTTCACTAAATTCATGGAAAATGTATAAATAAATCTGAAATACTGAAACTGTCACCTAAATATCACCTGTACCATGTTAATCACTTTCAGTCCAGTCTTTTTCACTGATCACTCTTTGCATTGTTTCATCTTTAGTAACCAAAAAAAGATTCAGATGGATGAGAGATTTGAAGAATTATCTCTAGGGGGCATGCAACCAGTATGCAACACAGTTACTGTGATTTAATCAGGAGGCATAAAACTATATGCAACTTGTCTACAGATTTTGAGAACCAAAACACAAAGGCAATACAAAAGTTTGGGCAACTGTCTGAGGGAGACCTACTCAAGGCAACTTTTCCTTAATCTGTCTGGCTAGTTTAACCACCCGAGAAGAAAGGCTGCAGACAACGAGAAACTCCTTCACAGAGGCTGGAAGGAGTCTGCTAGTGATGGGAAAGTGAAAGGAGGGAAATGCCACCCTCCAAAATGTCTCACTTTGCACAGGTCTCAGAATATGATGGTAATACTATTTGTCACCCATAGCATGAATTTGTTCTGAATTAGAACTAGCCAGACACTTGCCTATGAATTGGAAAAGAAAATGGCCTTCTAAAAAACCCCCCAAACTGGTCTTTTGCCTGGTAAGTACTTACAGAAAAGAGCCACAGTCCCCACTGGCTCATGCTTTTGTGTTTCTACTCCCAGTTTTGCTAGACATGAAAGGGTTACATTCACATTTTGGAGCACTCAAGATTAAAAAGAAGTAGCGTGTTTAAAATTATCCACACACATTCTAAATCTGATTGCTTTCAAAGATATCAGCCAGTCTGAATCTAAAAATCTTCATCCTCAAGCCAGGTGAAAAAGTAGAAGTAGTTATGCTCAATTCAGCAAGACCAATGTTGTCTTGGAAGATTCCCACCTGAGACAGTGGCCGAGGCATGATACAAAAGAATAACTCTGTCACGGTGACAGCAGAAAACTGCCAAAAATTACCTGTGCTTAAAGCACAAATTTAGCTGCAGGTAACTTACCAGCACGAAGTTCTGAAATAATGATTTATGTTTTGGCAAAACTTGGTGTTTATCTATGAAAGTGTGACAAATCAGGGTATAGTTAGGGTCTACCATGCTGGGAATCAAGAAGGAAAAAAAAGTATCATGGCTTATGATTAGCAAGCAAGTGTAACAGCAATGAAATGGTCTGGTTATTGCCCCACAGGAATAGAGGTGAGCCTTGAACTGAACCTGGAAAGCAGCTAGCCACGGAAGAGAAAATGCTCCTGTATGAATGATGCTGACATATTTATTTTTATGGGAGAGATCAGCAGTCCATTAATATTGCTGTCAGTGAAAGCACTGTAATTACACCCTTTGTATTTTTATTTGCTGCTTGTGTCTGTCTCCAACAGATTTCTGTTATTTTATAACAGAGATTTTGCTTATTACTGTGTTGGAAAAAAATCTAAAAATGCCCATTTTACCCTGCATGTCAGTTCTATGAAGACATTTAGTTTCTGCATGAGGAGTTTAAAAATAATTTCTCTTAAATAAGCAAAGATAGTAGTCTATGAAATTAAGCTCTTGTTTTATGTAAATGTCAAATAATTTTATTAGGAATGCGAAAATAAGCCATCAGCAGGAATGCAAATGCTTAGAAACAAGAGTGGCATTATTATTTTCATAGCCAGTCTGATAAGAGGCAATTTTACAATAGTGATAGATGCTGAGGCTCCCATGAAGTCTAATGACAAGGCTGATTTCTTACAAAATTCTTGAGTATAATTATGTTTTAAAAATCTGAAGATGCAACAGGCAGGCTGGATTCTGATGTGGCTTAGTAAAGTGCACTTCTGTTAACTTTGCTTTGACACACACGGATAAGGGAGATAAAAAAATGAATTGGAGGAGTGTCTTGAAGAATTATTCTTTTTGTTTTGTTCTTTTTTGACAAAACGTAAAATTACTTCACTTTACATCCTACTATTCCAATGTCTGAAAACTTTGGATCACAAACTAATAATTCTGCTTTCTATGCCACTGGTAAACCTCAGGATCTGACATTCCTCATGTCTTGAGAAAATTGGTATGGAAATTTTATATCTTTCTCCTTTAAAAACGTCAAAATTTTTAACTGGTTTGATATTAACCCAGGCAAAATATGCCCTATGAAACCAGAGCTTACTTTCTTTCCTTCTAGAAGGAAAAAAACCCAGGTAGTTTGATTCCCTGTGTTGGCTTGGCTTTCCTGCAAGCAGAAAGTATTCTTGCTAATTTATCGAAGTAGTGTTTGCCTGCAAGATTTAACAGTAATTAACAGGGTACTGTTGGCACTACTGCACCACTGGCAATGAAATACAAAAATTATTAAGGTAGGTCATAGGAATACAGTTTATAGGAGTTGTAAGTTTAGAGCTTAGTTTATACTCAGACCTATCTTTCTCATTTATGTATGCCATTTCAGTTACCTGTCACAGATTCCTAACATGTTTGTTTTTGAAAACATGTACCACAGAAAAATATGGGACAACAAAAATGGGCCAAATAAGCATATGCTATCCTCCCATTCATTATGTTCATAGCTACAGTATTATGAAACTGAGCATTAAAAGTTCTGTATCATAATACTATATCGTTTAAAAAAGATACTCTGGGGGAAAACCAAGCATTAACATCACCCTATGTTCTACATGCAAGAATTAGCAGCACTGATCATCAGGCTCTGAAGACAAATATTCTTACAACAATGTGTCAAGTGCATATGCATGTATGGGAATTATGCATATACGCTGATTTCAGAATAGATACGACAGCAGAAACATTTTCATAGTTTGTGTTTCAGTTAAGATGATGACATGGGATGACACGCCTACGTTCTGAATCTGTTCTTTTGCTACAATATGTTTATGTCAAATGTATAGTCTAAAATACAGTGCTAATATTAACAATAAATTATATTGTCATATGTGGTCCTGTCAGCAGCGCTTACAATTCCAAATTAATCAAGAAGTCTTCTTGATTAAAATCTATGACCCATATTCCCAGAGAGGGTGACACTCCTGGCTCCCAATGACTTAGGTGTACAGATCAGTCACAATAGTTTTGTGGATCTGAACAATCCACGTTCTTGTCTATAGCTGTATATGAGTAAATTTATTCATATGTATCAAATAGGACTACTTTCATGCAACATTACCCATGTGCTTAATCATTTATGGTTCTGAAACATAATATCACTCAGTGTTAAGAACTTCTGGGTTGAGCCTACAATTTACTTCTACAATAGCAAAGCTTTATTTTTTTCCATCCTAACATAACTAACTAAATATAAGGCTTTAGTTTGGGGGGTTTTTAAACTTTTTTTAACATTTACCCTATATACCTTGTACAACTGTACTCATGTATCTCTTCAAAATCTACACTACTGTATTTACTGACAAAAAAGCAGTTTTGAAAACTAAAAGAAATGGAACTTCAGCAGAAATTAAGTTTTCTTTAAAAAATTCTGTACTTTAAAAATCCAATGCGTTTTACTTTTTACTGAATTATATACAGTTTCCACTGCACATGCTGTTAAAATTAATTATAAACCCAACAGAACTAAAAGTCAGTATACAGTACTTACTAGTTTCAGTAGCTACAATAGTTATGTTGTGCCACATATTTGTTTCTCTGTCCAGTGGTGTTGCCAAAGTTATTTTCCCATCTTCTGCGTTAATGTTGAACTGTCTCTCAAGGTCAGTATGCCGATCAATGGAAAACCTACAAAATAGACATCCTTGTAATCTACTTAATGAAGTTGGTGTAATCCATACAATCACAAGACAACTTAGGGAGCCCTCTGAGAGCTGCAGTTTTATAGCCAAATGCACTGAGAAGCTCAATAGCATAATAATTTATAAGACAAAATGACAAACTGAGACTAAAAAAACTTAATAATTATTGCCCAAGGAGTAATTAGCTGTATACCCAGTGTGAAGGTCATAAAATGCCCTCAGGTTCACTGGGTAACATCTTTGAAAAATGGTGCTGATCAAGAGTTAATTACACAATCCATCACATTTATTAGACAGTTTCTATGGTATTTCACAGTAACTGATGATAATTTCAACAGTAATGTATTAAGCACACAAAAATGGTGGGCTTCATGGCTGTTTTAAAAAGGGCTGCATAATATTATTTTACCAATAAATTTCAGATTAATGAAGCATGAACTATTCACCAAGCATATCATTTGGTTTTGGTTCAAGCAGCTCCATGGGCAGGACGCAGTTAGTGAATCACCATTTTCCTATAAAATACTTCAAACACTGAAGGACTGATTGTTTTATGGATTGACATCACGGATTTTTAACAAAACAAGTTTCATCTGACAGATGGTCAGAGTTTGCAAATGTGAATGTCCAGGTAAATTATGCAGCCTAAACAGAGCCAGCTTGACAAAAAGAGCGAGCTGCAGTCGATTGCTCCAACAGTGCATTAAGCAGGATGATGATTTAAAACTTAGAACAGGATCTCCAGGAAAGATTTTATGTTTGTCCATTTTCACAGAGTTATTTTATTAATGTATTATTCACAAAAAGAAACTAAATCACAAAATTAAGCCTTCCAATTTTTTCACAGGAAAGGTACGAAATTAGAGAGTTTAGTGATGAACTATTGATATGGTTTAACAAAAATTGACTTCAAGGGGTTTTACTGAATCCTAATTGTGGATTTATATAAAAGCCTTTTACGCCTTTGTGTCTATGTATTACAGAACCTAACAGCATGCACTGACAATTTTTACATCTGTTCTGCATTATTTCTAGGCTTAAGAGGGTGAGTTAGGATACAGTATCAGACTGGATTACATTATGTAGTGGTCAGAAAAGTGACCCAGACTGTCAGTTTCTCACTACATTTCTACTTTTTGCAAATACACTATTAAATTCACTGATAAAAGAACACAAGCATATTTTGCTATGGTGACAATGGCACAGTTATCTGCAAATCAGTTATTCCATTCTATTTTATGCTTTATCATAAGCAATTTCCAAAAAAAGTTCTGATTTGGAAGTTCCTTTATATGCTACAACAAACTATTCTGATGAACTCAAAATCATTCCAGCGTAACACAATTGATTTTGATAGACATAGCATTAGGATCTGGTTTCAAAGCTTAGGGTTATGGCATTCGTCTTTTTTTATTTCAGTGTCAGTTATTTTCATATTTACAATGAAAGATATATTGCAATTAGATTGCTTGTGCAATGCATTCAGTAAGATACAATTCACTTTCAAAAAATTAGTTCTAAATTATGAAAATTTATCAAAATCTTAAAAAGTTCAGATGTTTAGAGACTGTATTACTGAAGATCCAGGCTAGCATGNAATTAGACAGATTACTTATTTTTCCCCCTACTACAGATGCTTATTGCCACTTTGATATGGAAAAGCTTCCTTATATGCAAACTGATTTTCTAGTGAGTTCCACATACTCAGTTCTCAATGGTTTAATGGGAATTGTACTATCCCCAGCATTTCTGAAAATCAGGTCACTTGTGTGGAAGAATAAAGCTGTAGGTGCCTAACTTCAGGCAATCATTTTTGAAAATGTATCTTAACCTTATTTTGATGTCTCCCTAGTTCCAATTAAAGTATTAGAGGCAAAATTCTGGTACTAGTGAAGTTAGTAAAAAATATCTTACAGACTTTCACAGGTTTAAGATTTCACTCAAGAAAATACAAGAAAGACAGCAATCTAGATAACTTTTTTTAAGATGTCATCACTTAAAAGTATCTTTTAATTCTTGATGTTTATGTAATGACGCAGAAAGAACTCTGCTGATGTCAAACATTTACGAAATTTTTACAGTCCACAAACGAAATAAGATATGAAATGCTTATATGCTATTTAATGTTTAGTTGACCTGGGCTTGACATAAATTCCACTGAGATAAGACACAGTTTTTCTCTAAGGATCAATCCTTTCTTAAACTTCCATTCAGTCTTCCTGCAGTACATTTTTTGAAGTTATGAAACTGGGAGCGTAACAGCTGTGAGTTTATTATATTGCATTTCATCTCATCCCAACAGTATTTATTCACAATGCAAAACCAGCATTCAAAATGAAACATTTTTAACATAAGTTACATGGCTTTACAAGACTACAAAGAGGTAAAACCCTCTACTGATTTTAATTAGATAAATATTTGGTACAAAAAAATAAAAAATAAAATCTGCAGTGTCATAAACCTGGGAAAACTAATAGCACGTTTGCAGTTTC
>WAAD01011697.1:4419-59112 GCA_013389945.1 Fregata magnificens
GCATCCTGGCTTGTATCAGGAATAGTGTGACCAGCAGGAGTCGGGAAGTGATCGTGCCCCTGTACTCGGCACTGGTGAGGCCGCACCTCGAGTACTGTGTTCAGTTTTGGGCCCCTCACTACAAGAAGGACACTGAGGTGCTGGAGCGTGTCCAGAGAAGGGCAACGAAGCTGGTAAAGGGTCTAGAAAACAAGTCTTCTGAGGAGCGCCTGAGAGAACTGGGGCTGTTTAGCTTGGAGAAGAGGAGGCTGAGGGGAGACCTTATAGCTCTCTACAACTACCTGAAGGGAGGTTGTAGGGAAGCGGGTGTTGGACCCTTCTCCCAAGAAACTAGCGATAGGACGAGAGGGAGTGGCCTCAAGTTGCGTCAGGGGAGGTTTAGATTGGACATCAGGAAGAATTTCTTTACGGAAAGAGTGGTTAGGCATTGGAACAGGCTGCCCAGAGAGGTGGTGGAGTCGTCAACCCTGGAGGCATTCAAAAAAGGTGTAGACGTGGCACTCCAGGGCCTAGTTTAGGAGTCATGGTGGTGTTAGTTGCTGGTTGGACTTGATGATCTTAGAGGTCTTTTCCAACCTTAATGATTCTATGATTCTATGATTCTATAAACCTGGTATCCTTAATTACAAAAGCTTAGTATATAAAGTGCATCACCCGCTGCTCTGGCCATATATTAATACTGTCAGAAATGGCTCATCATTATATCAGAAAAGCTTCAACATCACAGACTGAGAAACTAAGCCTACAACTGGGCTCACAGCTTTTCATTGCTACCACATGAGAAGCAACGGGCTCAGATCTATGACTTTCAGGAAAACAAGCAAGGAAAAAAGGATAAACACTTTCTCTACAGAAAAAAAAAAAGAGTTGTGGACAGTCATGCCAACCCATTTTTCACCCTGACATGGCCTAAAGAGAGTCACATCTAGATTCATTCAAGAACCAGTAATGCATACATTATTCTTGGTTTACGTGTCTGTATGAAGCTGCTGAACTGGCTCGCAACATCCAGAGCATGAAAAGGCTTTAACCTGAGATTTTCGTGTTTCCTTACCAGGTGAGAAGCACAGTTTTCCTCTTCAATAAATTAACATTTTAGTAACAGTTTAATCACGTACAGAAAATCATCTGCCAAAAAGGCAGCCTACTGCCTTACAGGAAATCTAGCCAAAGGGATCCTGGTATTTCCAAAATGTGAGACTACTTAACAGATCAGAAGGCATCTAAAACTGAATAACCTATGGATCAGTAATTCTTACAGAAGTGTAGGAATAAGGGAGAAGGAAAAGGAGATTTAACTACAAATGAAACCCAAGCAAACAGCAAAAACCATGAGATCCTGGAGATACTACTTGTAATACTACTAGAAAAGTAAGTGGGTTTGAGGGCTGAGGACAAATGGAAGAGCAGTGTCCTGCGGTTAAAAGAAGGGTTCTACCATTCTCCGTTCTTCACTCTCCATTCTTTTTTTTTGTTTCTTTCTTGAAACCGAGGCCACTTCAGCCTTTGGTTGTTAAAGGCTAGGAAGGTTGTGTTCAAACCTACGTTAGTGCAAAACTGTATCAAATTTAAGGGTAAATCTCATTGGCATTAAAAGCAAATAAAATCTCTGCAACTCAAAAAAAAAAATTCTTTCTGTAAATTCTGATGTGATGTCACTAAAAAAAGTTGATTGCCCATGGCAACTAATGAAGGTCAGTTTGCTACATACTCCTTTCTGCCAACAACTGCTGAAACACTTAGTTGGGTTGATGGAAAGCTACCTTCAACATCCAGATTTTGCAAATTCAAGTACCTTTAAAAAATCATATTTTTCTTAGCATTTTAAAAAGGCAAATTTCAAATAATAACCACTGCTTTAATAGTAAAGGTGCTGAAGTTCAGTCATTTTCTTTGACAGGCTCATTACAATTGGGCACACATTCATGGAAGGTGCTCTCCCAAGTTTGGTTGCAAGTCTGTGTCAGCTGTCTTGATCAACTGGCCCTTTAAGATTTACATTATCTAATTGGCCAAGTATGAAAAATCAGAGAGATGAAAAGAGTAAAGGAACAGGTGGAAAGCCATTGAGAAAATGCATAATGAAATATATCCAGGGAAAAAGCCTTCCTGTATGGGAAATTAGCTTACAGGCATATAGGCAGGTGTAAAGTGGAAGAGTGACAGACAATAAACACACAAGACAAAATATAACATTTACAGAGCTGTAAAGTTACTCAGTTTGAGAGTTTTTTTTATTATTATTAAACCATGCAGCCATATTACAGAACTAATTGAACTCTAAAGAATTAAATTATGATAGAAGCCAATTAGAAGAACAAACTTCTCAAGCAGACAATTCAATTGGGTTACCAATATTACAGTTACAAGAGACAAATTTAGACCCTTCCATCTCAAGATAAAAGTACAGTTAATGAGGTGAATAGATGATGACTTTTCACACACTAATTATATAGGTTTGAATTTCATGCATCATCTGACTCACTGTCAAGAAACACTGATGTACCTTCAGCACCTCTTCCAGCTAATGACCTAGGGGCTATCCTAATTCTACAAGTCTTTCCATGGCAAAGCACTGTATATAGTCATTAAGTACAGCATACCCACACCAGTATTTCTGTAAACATGTCTAATCTTCCACACGTGGGCATTATGCAGACATTGACAGGTAAAGTATACTTTCAGTTTAGAGCTTTCTCCACGAGGAATCATGATCAGTCCGTCTTTGTGCCCCTTCCAGCACATCACATGCTGACGTTGACTGTAGAGTTCGAAACAAGTCTCAATATATATTTAAAAAAAAAAAAAAAAAAAAAACCNATAACATCGTCACATGTTTCTGCTCAGGAAGGAACACTGGGAAACCTGACAAATGTTACATGCTAGCTACTCCAGTATCCCAGTTCTGACGTTCAATGCCACAGGGAGTGTACCGATTTTTTTACTCTTTGCAAAATCCTCAAGGAAGAAATGAATCACCTCTACATAAACAGGGTGCGGTAAATTCTTTCCATTTCAGAGGGGATTTTTCCATACGATATTGAAAAGGTAACCAGTGGGGGAATACAGCACCATTTGATACCCTTTTTATCCTATTTAGAGGTTCTCAATAAACTGCTCTTTTTAACTGAAGTCCTGGCCACAAGGCCACTTGATTTCATCAGGAATAAATGGAATGCTATATATAAACCACTTCATCTGTTTTTCTAAAGAGGTCTGCCTGTGGCTGCCCTGGAAGCGGACATAGTGAATGCCATCAGCAAAATAGACGAAAATATCCCACATGACAGCTTGAGAAGGAGGGCTTCAGAAAAATAATTTAAGGATGACAAGATTATTGCACAGTCCTGCTGCAGCCTTATTGCTCTTTCAAAGGCTTTATGTAAACAGTTTATGGCATAAAAAAATATTACTGCACACATTATAAATAAATGACACCTCTTCATATGCAAACATTATAAATGCCTACAGTTCTATGTAGTATTACAGCAATCAAAATGAAGATATACTCCCAGTCACTAGTAATAAAATTGACCAAAGCCCATAGGGATACACGGTTGTATCTGGGTCCCAAAGGTAGCCCTTTCCACAACAACAGGAAAATAAAAAGCATGCAGTAAGACAGCAGAATTGACAATCGCCCATCTGATTTCTGTGACTGAATACTAGGTTTAAAATCTGCAAGGAATACCAAAGGCACCATTACATGAAAATAAACATTACTAAAAACTCCAGCTCAGTACTGCACTTAAACCCAAACAAACTGTGTTTACTGTAGTAAGACTGAAGTATGCGCTTAAATGCTTCCATGGACTGCAGACCATGAAACTTGGTTCTTCATCTCACCTCCTGTCCCATATTCAATATTTTATACCACATACTGTGATATTTGGACTCCGAGAAGTGGTGGAGTCACAATTCTTGGAGATGCTCAAAACCCAACGGGACACAGTCCTGGTCTGCACCAGCTGATGCTGCTTTGGGCACAGGGGTTGGACTAGGCAATCTCCAGAGGTCCCTTTAAACCTTGATTATTCTTTTATTCTGTATAGTTACAGACTTGGTAAACTCAGGAGAATGATGCTTTATCCCATTCAAACACTGGTGTTAGAGTGGAAGGTTTTTTTTTTCAGAAATATAAACAGACACAAAGAAAACCACTATGGCCACTCTGCCCCATTATAAGCATACACATAATTACGCATTTCATGTTCATGCACAAAATATGAAGTGGCTTGATTTTGGCATGGTTAGCACTATTTGGTAGGGGTTTTTTCATTGTTAAAATATCCCACGCATTTTCATATTAGAACTGCCAAGCCTTCTATACCACTATAAAAGATATACCTTTATATGAGCACCAGACACTGCAAAGATCTGAAAAAGGAAGATTATTTTTTTTAGTGCATAAAACTCTTCATTATTTATTTCTGATAAGCTGCAGTCAAATACAAGCTAGACAATATTCTAGAGAAAATCCTTCTTTGTTAATGTTTCAGGCAATTTCTACTTTTCATGGAAGTTTGAAAGAGTGGCAATTACTCAGTTCTCTAATGCAATCAGTAAGTACAGGGAGTACAAACAGGATTATGTACCTCTAAAAACATTCTTAAATATTTTGGAAGGAGAGGAGCATTCACATCTTTTACAATGGGGTACTTCAGAACATATACATGAAAAAAAAGTAGCAATACTCTGCTCTCTTCTCTCCTGCATGAACTTCAAAAGAAAGGTCCAGCTCAGGTCAATAGCTTGCTCAGAAAAAGCATAGCTACAGAACAGCCTTTGACATGACTGTGTTACCAAACCCCCTAATGTAGATGCATCTGTAGAAACGTATCATAGTTTTAACCAAACACTTTGTGAGGCAGGATGACAAATCTCACTTCAGACATATACAACATTAAGGTGTTAACATGACCCAAAGGCCACCATAGAACTTTTTCTCCTCTTTCTTCCAATTCCTGATGTGTAAGATCAGGAAGCCAAAGAGGCAGAAGGGCATTTCTGACCTCGTGCTGCCCTAACCTCTTCTCCTCTCATCACGTACACGTCAGTCACATAACACCAGTACATCAATCACCTATACCCTTCATATGTATTATTCAGGGGGTGTCGTCGACTCATGTATGTGCCAATGTCAAGCCTGCAACTTCAGTGGCTGTGCATGATCCAAACTAGCAACGCATTCCTACAGTAATGTCCTAATATGGTCATATTCTGCATTCTAAATTTAATATTATAAAGCCAAACCAACTAAACCTTAACAGAAATCTCAGAAAATATGGGTTTTTCAAACCTCTGCTGCAAGATGAAATTTTTAACAGTATCGTTCCTAGTCAGACCCTTAGCTCCCAGGGTCCATTATGTCCCCCTAGATCTGAATGACACTGCTGAGCCAATCTAACTGTGGGCTACTCCTGAAAGGAATCCTGTCCAACCTCTTCTCCTCGCACTCACCTAACCCCTACTTCAGGGGCTAAGCTGGCAGGACACTATAAGAAATACATTAAAAAAAAAAAAAAAAAAAAAAAAGAACATAACTGGGGGAGGGAGAGGAGCCTGCTTTTTTGGCAATAACCAGTCACTAGATTGACATCACTTTACTGTAGACCACATCTTGTCTTATAGTCATGATGTCATCACCACTCTTGCCTACATCTCTTCAATCAGGCCTTGGAATTACACGGCTGAGAATATAAATACTAACGGATTATAGAACTATGTATCTACCTCTTAAAATGAATTTTCCTGAAAGCATTTTCTAACCTATTACTTAATCCTGGATGTATGTTTTATTTTGTCATACTTTGTCCTCAGGCTTTGTATTTCAACATTCACATACACTAGCGAAGCTCACAGGTTAAATTCAGGCAAGAAAATCAGTCGGAGGACAGGTGTAATAGTGGTGATAATTATGGGCTAAACTACAGTTGATCTATCAAGCTCATAATAATAGATAATCCATGTCTGAGCTCATTAATACAATAATTGAAAGATGCCCCAAGGGCTAGAGTATAGAAGATATGACTGAATGTTTACAACAGTCCTTTCTAACCTCAAATGTCCGTGCACCTCTTGCCAAGAAACAGTCCGAGTGAAAATATAACCTCAAATTCACAGTTGCTGCCTGGTGACTTCATGACCCTACAGAGGGAGGAAGGAAGTTGTGCTGAGTACAGAACTGTCACAGGTCATGTTCCCAGCCCACTGATGCAATCACCTTTGCCACCAGCAAGCCTCTACCATCAGCTGCCCTGCAGAGGTGGCTTCCCCGGTCACGCTGCTGCCTAGAGGTAGCTGTCAGGGAACATAAGGCACCAGCTGAAAGGTACCTCTTCTGCTGCCACCCTGCCTGTTGGGCCTTCCAGAAGACAAAAGTTAAAAATAATAATTAAAAAAACCCTCTCAACCTTTGGTCATTAAGACAATGCTAAAACAACTATTTTGCTCACCTTTCAGTTGGGTGAAACCACTGATTGGTATGTGGAAAAGTCCAGCCATGGACAATCTGGCACCTATTCTTCATTTTCAAAACCTTTAAGCAGCTGCTAACTTACTCGATCAACTCCTCTATTACATTTGGTTGGTACTGCACCTGAGCTGATCATTTTTATTATTGATAACATCCTTGTCACATCCGTCCCCTAGTTAGCTTTGGGCTCCTCACTCCCCCTTACGATTACTTACTAGCAGCACTGATTTCTACAGTTGCTCTGGAGACATTTTGCAAAAACATCTATGGCCATGATCTGCCAACATTTTCTAAGCTGCCCTCTGATAACCCTAGCTACCCTTTCAGTCGCAGTCTGTGGATGTCCCAACACTTTCAGCACTTTTTATTAAAAGTTATCCCTCTTTGCTATCACAACCACAGAATGGCTGAGGTGGGAAGGGACCTCTGGAGGCGGTCTAGTCCAACCCCCTGCTCAGAGCAGGGTCAGCTGGAACAGGGAGCTCAGGGCTGTGCCCAGTCAGGTTTTGAATATCTGCAGGGATGGAGACTCCACAGCCTCTCTGGGCAACATCCTCCAGTGTTTGACCACCCAAGTGACAACGGAAACACAAAATTGCGCTGCAGTATCCAGAGGGCTAACTTCGTAGTGATGACGAATGGTATGCACTGATGGCAGAGCTGTTAAACAGCAGTAGGTGGATATGTTCGTTAAAAATGTTATTCCAAGCCTTGAAGGACTCCAAATACTCTGTATGCACTCTGTTTCTTTTCATGTGCCATGCATTTCATCCTGTAAATAGCTCAGCATATTTTAGGTTTAAGCCTCTGAAGTCTCACTGAAATAAAAGCTATACATGAAGTGTTTCCAGGAGCTAATTATCTTCATGCTTATCTTTTTCTTGTCAGCATCATTCCTAAATTATTTTTCATTCCTACAAAAAATCTTTACCTACCACAGAAAAGCATAATACTGACAGATGTTGAAGTATATCCAGCCTTTTTACCCAAACCATGTTTTTTTGTTATCCTTCCAAACAGTAGATATTAACTAGTTTCTATTTTCAGTTCTACATTTGGAAAGCTGGAAAGAATATAAATATATTTGGGTTTACCTTTGCTGCTGCTCATCGTTATGCTGAGGCATATGGCTATTTGCCAGGAGGTAAAGGGAAAGATGAAATTCAGTGGGAGATAAGTCACACAAATGGAAGAGACAACAGACTGTGAAGTGCACTAGCCAAAACACCAACTATATACATAGCATGCCTTCTTCCTCCAAGACATTTTTTTCAGATGACCTTTCACAATTTTATACTGAGTCCTATAGATCAATAACCACTTTTAATAGAAAGCAATCCGCAAAACATGGGGGCTATACAGAAAGCATAATTTCTAGAGATTGATTCTTGCAAGTACTGCATGGGAAGTTATAAAAAATGCTACTCATTAAACAGATTGAGTGGTTAAAAGCAAAAAAGAGTGACTGTAACTTTAAGCTAATGTATAATAATGCAAGTATTAGGAAATACCAACCCCTTAAAAGTGCTTACCTTATCATTTGCATAATTACATATTTTTAGTATTCTGTGCCATAAGACAAAATAATATTGTTCAACGCACCCAGAAAATATTGCAAATAATCTCTCTCTCAAGGTTTCATTTCAGAACATCGGATTCAACTTATAGAAGTTACAAAAGTTCAGAAAAAAATCCCCAAAGAAAGCAAGATTTCCTGGCTGTGGAGAACGTGCCTTTGGAATGGCAGGATGGAGCATACACGCCACCTTCTCCTGGCTGCTCCGCACACAGGCACTAAAGCGTTCCTGCCCAAGATGGCATAAAGCGTCTGGAGGCACGCTGCTGGACCAGTCAAAGTCAGTCTAGAGCTGTAAATGTAGCAACTTTCCTCTCTTATCCTGTACCACTCAAAATGTGTCCTGTGCATGGCAAAGAATCCAAAGGACAAAACCTATGAAAGGTAGCATCTCTGTAATCAGATAGCTATAACACATATGAAGAAGAAAATTTGAGGACGGACTAATAGCCTTAATTCTAACATTAATTCTCAATTTGTTGATTTCAAATCCTTGCTTTCTTTTCAAATAAGCAGTTTTGTTTCCCTTCATTTTTGTTTCCCCTTTTTTTCTTGCTACAGAAAAATACAGAGCTGTTCTTTCACGACACAACGGCTAATCATGACAGCAGAGAAACCATGGGAAATTAAAAACCCTGAGTCTATCTCATTTTAGCTATGGACAGAATGCTATGTAAAGACCACACAACTAGGTGTGTAGACGTACTTAGGGACATTTCTGTGCCACCAAATTTCAAAATTACAAACTCCACTGTAGAATGAAAGTGCATGGCATTGGAACTCAGTCGACAGAGCCCACACTTCAGATAACTGAACAGAGCTGTACAGCTCCTACAAGATTCAAATATGCAAATAACTATTTGCAGATTTGGCTGAAATCTTAGCCTCTAAGGCATAGTCTTTTTTCTTCCCCCCCCCCCGCTCTTTCTTTCCCTCAGTCTTCTGCAGAAAAAAACCCTGTATCCAAGTCATGAAAAAAAAAAATCCTTCCAGCAAAATATTTCCATTCATTTGGGTAATGTGTATTCACAGGTAATCAGCAATGTTTGGTAGCAAAAATGCAGACATTTACCACTTGATTTTCTAGGCACTGAAATACTCTAGCAAATGAAAGTCTTTATATGATTAAAGTCACATAGGACCGTCAGCCTCAGTAATGGTAGATGCAGCTCTTCGCTCTCCCAAGGCAGTCAGCTCGGCCTTTTCAAATGTAGATTTTTTTCAGATAATCCCCAACATGCGCATCATGATTTAGCCACACAGCACTAACCCATGTGTATCTGTCTGGATCGATTCCAAGAATGTTTTTCATCCCTTACTCTTCCATATTAACAGATCTTAAGGATCAAATTCAGGAATAAAGATAGTACATTTGCATACAAATGAGCAGTATTATAATCTGATAGCTTCATTCTCTGTCTCCTCTGGATAATTCAGACGCTATTTTTATTTCTGCAGCAGTTTATCTCTGTCTTTCAAATAAGCAGATATATTGAAAGTCTTCCCAAGTGCTTGCCTAACAGATTCTATCCACTGGACAATTGGTATTTTAGCTCAGCTGGAGACTGTGTCTTTAAAAGTAAGAAATGAGACTGGTAATGAAGTGAGACAAAATCTGAATTGCAAATTTATGAATTGTAGATTATAAGAAAGGCCTAATAATCAGAAAATGAGATATTTACTAACATGTTTTGTCTCAGCAGGCGCTAACAATAGTTAGTATTTCAAGATTTATCTGTAAGAACACAATTACGGGGTGGGGGAGAACATCTATATCTGTATCTATCTACAAGTACAAATTTCAAGTTCTGATCTTCCTGGTACTGCAGAAATACCAACTACCATTTTTATATGTTGTAAGGTTTTCCAAGGAAACCAAAGATTCAACCACAGTTATGTATGAATAATACCGTATATACCAACGTCAGCAGGTGCAATACTTACACAAAATACAGAACTCAGAGGTAAGCCTAGATACAAATTAAATTAAAACCAGGTTGCTAAAATGCTGAAAATCTTGCTTTAAATCATTCCTGTGTCCCAAGGGATCTTAGTGCAAGACTCTGTCACATACTGTAAAAACTCCCTGAAATCTCATGCATCATTCAAAAATTTTGCCTATTTATCTGTTTAAGGATTAACGGCCATGTCATCTTCCCCCACTCTTTCTAAATTAGCGGGGACGAATGACTTTTGCTCTGTAGCAGAAAATTCCATTGAGAACTGTACCGCAAAGGGATGGCCACATCCCAGTGCACCGGAAGGACCAGTGATGCAATCTGGCCTTGGGAAGATGACGGCCCCTTTCTTTCAGAACAACCACCATCCTCCATAAGGGAAAAAATATGCCACATGGAAAGGCTTTGCTAATCAACCTGTAAGGCTTTCTTTTTATTCTCTGGCTATAAACTAGGGGGAAAAAACTGAAAGAAAAAACAGTTCTATGTTTTTTAATTCATCAGCCTGATCTGAACTAGAACACAATACTATTATTCACAGTCACAACTTTCTGATCACTAAAGAGCATCACAGAAGACTAGTAGTTCATGCATTTTAACTATGTATTTCTGAGCTTAGAAGATAGCCAAGCACATGAAATTTAACATTAACTCCAGAACTTTTCATGTTTGGGGGTTTCTCTCTTTAATGCCAGGCTGTATTGTTCCCAATCTTTACAACGTTTTTGTAAATTCACCTAAATGAATTGTGTACATTCCGAACATGAATTCCACCTTAATGACAGCTTACACTGGGAATATACAGTTGAAAAATTAACTCTGTCGTAAATTTAACTTTTGTTGTGGTGAGTTCATATGATAACAATGTTCTGATTAAAGCCTTCAGCAGTCTGCTAGGTCTTATGCTAAGTACCAACCTCAAGAGCTCTCTTACTTGTCTAAAGGTAAGGATAAATAGGGAATGGAGCTTATTATTTCTGCCACTACTTAACGATAGTGATCTGAGGCTTCAGCTAAGATAAGGATCCCACAGTGCTAGATTTTGTGCAAATATGCTGTAATAAAGAGTCCCAGAAGTTTAAAATCTGCATACAAACAAAAGGATGCTAAAAGGGAATTAATATTACTCACATTTTACAAAGGGAAAATCAAACCAGAAAAAGATTAAATGACTGACCAAAACAGTCACTTACAAAAGACTGAACAGTTGGAGCTGGCACTGAATCACCATCTATTACTTACTGAAAGACTGTCCTCCTCCTCTGCGAGCTTTTATAGACAATGCTGAGGAATACTAGAGGTCCTGAGAGCTTGTGGTTGCGCACTACATGGGGAAAAGCTTTCTTGGCCATAAAGGAGCAAGCTTTCAAAGTGACTAAAAAAACCCCAGACCTTTTATCCACACATAAACCCATCTGCAAATGAAAAGGGCAGAAACAATTCACTGCAAGGAAATGACTGAGAAAATGTCTCATCTAATCACAAAAAGAAAGATTAAGATCGAGACTAGAGAAAACAAAGCTTCTCCATGCCCTCTACAAGCCAAGCCTGCTTGGCCAAGCTGACGCCAAAGATGCAGCTCAGAGAGTATCTAAATCAACAGGAGTTTGCTCCGAACCTTATACTTACCACAGCCGTCAAATAACCAACAACTAACATGTTTATTTTTTTGGTTTTAGAAAAACTCCTCAGCTGCTCAGCCAGCTATTTTGCTGCTACATCTCAGAAACGATACCACTGGCCCGAAGACAGCCCTAATGGACAGGAGCCTGATCTATCCTATGCTTACATGGGCTTAAATTAACAATTTTACTATCTCCCTTGGCAATTTAGTTTATTGGCTATCAGCTCTTGCATTTTTAATCCACGCACCCTTAAAGTTCATTTTTCTAGGCTGCAGCAACACATGTTCATTATTTCTTTTACCCTGAACAGCCAGAGCAGGCAAGACCCCAACTTCTGTAAAACTGCTTTCCACACACAGCCTTCCTTCAGTCCCTTTCCTACTTCTCCCTAAAATAGATGACGGTTTTGTGTTTCTCCTTCCCTCTTCAAATGGCATTCAGAACTAAACACAGGCTATGTTAAAACCCAAGCATTGCCACATAAAACCCGCACAATGAGCTTAGCAGACTAATCTTTACGGTGCACAAGACTGAAGGGCCCACAAACTGCTATGCACGACCCAAAGAGAGAAAGAAACAATGAATAGCTCATATAGAGAATAATCCTAATAAGTAAAACTGACAGCAACCTCAGAAAGGGAAGAAATGGCACTAATTCCTCTACAGAATTAGTTTCGTGTGGGCTCAACCAGCTCAGCCGACCCTCCCTGGAGCTGCTAAGCACTAGATCTGATGCAGAGGAACCGGTAAGAGCACAACTGCCTCCTTGCCCCTTAAGATCATCTTAGCTTTAATGTCCAAGATCAGCATTAGTAAACAACTTCAGTCACTAAGAGTAAGTTCAATGAGCTAACACAAATTATTTAATATTTGCTGCAGGCTAAGAGCAAATGACCGTACGTTGGAGCGTTGCACATCAACTCTTTATCTTCTCTAATCCGCTCGTGTTGGAGCCTGTGCAAACGCTCGCCATGCTGCAGCGCTTAGGGAATACAGCCCCAGCCCAGTAACTGGCTGCAGGAGAGATCACTGCAAGTGTATTCAAAATGAGGTCACCTGTGGGATTAAAGCCTATTATTGTCTGTTACCAGTGCAATTCTAACCCTTTAACACCTACTCAGGTTGATTCTTCATCAATAGCCTGTACCGACATCTTTTTAATTTCAGCTTCTCTAAATAGAATATGGAGTAGAAATCACAATTATTTTCTTATTTTTCAGCACCTTCGGTTTGATATGTGAAATGGGCATAGTTCTTTATAGCTGCAAATCTCGTGACATATATTTCTGTGCTTATGCGCTACAATGCTACTAAACAGCTTTTAAGCCTTGTTAACAAACCCCTTACTGCATGCCAATCAGGGATTTAAATATTAATTTTTAAACAATTTGCCAGGAATTCTACAATATCATAGGCAACTGGTAGTGACTTTAGCACTTAACTTGGGTTGGCACTTCTCCTGTCTAGACTTTTTGAGGCCTTTTTACTTTTGAGCACCAACTATTATCACAAGTGATAACTCCAAGCTAGTTTCGGAGGCTTCCAGAGTAAATGCAAGCAGACCAGGTATTCTGTAGTATGAAAGGGAGGAAACCCCACTATGTCATTGTGTAATTAAAGACTTGTTCCTGATGCCTGTACATAAAGTAGAGAACTCGTGTCACACAGCCAAATTTAATTCAGGAATTTTGTGACATTTGTGCACTCAATATTTCATCTGCCATAGTGTTCTTTCACAATTTTTAAAATATATTGTACCCACTCGTTTCAACACTAGAACAGGTGCAACATGCCAAGCAACAGCCTAGTACAATCCCATTTTAGATAAAATGAAAGCATTTCATGAGTGAGAAGACGGCTTACCAGCACAGATGCTTTCAACTTCAATACACCAAACCATTTGGGCATTGGACTCTCCTCTCAGTTAGAATAAAAGGTATCAAGACACAAAAAAGCAGCTCATTCCAGAGCTGCCTCTTCAGTAGTAATAGAATTAGCAACAACTGCCATCTGTCATTAATATCCTGTGTGCAATAAAAGATCATATAATAATATAGCAACATTTCTTTTATTACTAGCTCATCTTCCTGAAGAAAAAACCCTAAAAGACAACAATTATTGCACAGAATAATTTTTAAGGATATGCATCTTTTCACAAATACATTATTTATTTTAAAGCTAAAACCATGACTGATTCTATTGCAATCAGAAGAGAATTTTCATCGTTTCCAGTGGGCTCAAGATTTGACCCAAAAATTTGTGGTTCACCTTCAAAGCTCCTGGACAGCTGACAAACTTTGTGTGCTTCTGAAGCCAATTCTTGTGCCTTGCTTGGGCACTGTATGTCAAGGAAGGCAGAAAAAATAATGGAATTCTTTCTCTTATCCATGGCAACTGTCACCGCACAGACTGTGCAGAAGTGGCCAATTTAGCACAACCCAAAAGGAGACATGTGGACAGTTAACCTGATTTACAGGAGTATTAAGCAGCCTTCAATCCAAGTGGCTTTATTGATGTTCCTCCAGTTTTTCTGAGAGCAAAATTTGGCTCTCTTTCTCAGAGCCTGCCTGCATGGGACTGCAGGAGCTGGGACCGCTAGGGAGCCGCACTCCCAGCCCAGCACTCAACTCAGTTGCCACTCTGCTGCCTGAATATGAACCAGTGGTGACAGGTTCTGAAGTAAGCCCCATCCCAATGCCAGAGTGAGAAAGAAAAAAGAACCACAACCAATCCATAAGAGACAGTAATTGCATAGAAATGCTGTCAAGTTAACACTCCAAAATTAATAACTTATTTTACGCTATTAAAATGTATAGTAGTAGTGTTCCTCTACAGGCAGAATACAAATCAAGTTTAAGTAGGATGAGGAAAAACTAAATAGATTTTCACTGAGCTTCTCACAAATGAGTTCATTGCTTAGATTTAATTATTTATTTTCTTGTTTTTAAAAGTGCCCTAAAACCTAAAAATATCGTAGGTGACAATCTCTGTACCTGTTCTGAGCTCTAAAAAATAGGCAACGTACAAAATAAACCAACCAACCAATTCAACAACGCGTACACTTCCAAGAACAGACATTACGCAGACAAGTTTTTTTCTTTTTCATAATCCAACCTGTATGCATTGATTTTCTAGGAACTTAGGATAACCTAACTGATTTTCACACTGTATGTTTAAAAGGTATTGTATTTTCAACTCTCTACAGCCCACATACAAGCCGGAAAATGACAGCATGTGTTGAGATGTCTTCTCACATAAAGAACTGATTTGGGGCGCTTTTGGTAGCAATTCAGCAATCGCATTAAACACTACTTCATTCTTCCTTTCCCCAAAGGAAAATACTGAAACAATTGATTTTGTGAAATTTCTACAGTCTTTCGTTAGAACAATGACAGACACTTAAAAAGACTTCTGACAGTATGAGAAAGACAATATTGGGAGAGGAGCATCTGGTTACCCGAGTGCACAGTTATGAGCAGACCACCTTTGGGTCCCATTAACTCCTACCAATTAATCTGTCTCAAGTAGCCCTCCGCATTTCTCTTGACAGCTACATGCGAGAGAGTTAGTATTTCAGTAGGACTTTGAAGCACTTTACAGATTATCGATAATGTTGCCACTGGATATTTACTTAGAGGTAAGAAAAAATATTGCAAGGGCTTATAATTTTCATTTTCTCAATGAAACAGAAACTTGCAACATCTGAGACAAAAGGAATGTATTTTTTTCAACTGCAAGAGAAGATTTTTATCCGATACAAGTTTTGTGACCAATTTTCAAGTTACTGAACTCTGCACTGAGCTTGGTATTACAGTTTGTGACATACTGGTGGCCAGACTAGATGATGCACTGGTCCCCTGTTTCTTTAGGCTCTTACAGATTTGAAGAGTTTCATTCTAAGTCACAATGTAGACGCTGACATGAGGATTAAAAGAACTTTTCATCATTGTTCACACTGACATGCAAATAGCTGGAAATAAATACTGCTACAAATTAATTTTGTTTTGATGTAAATGAAATAATCTGCAGAGTACATCTACATTCTTTCTCTAGGAGATGACATAAGTCCTTTGACCTCTGTAGCTTTCAATCCTTCATTTTTATTTTAAAGTAAGATTGTTCAAATATTTTCTCTAATGTTTGCAAAAAAAGAATTGCTGATTTATTTGTTTCCTACCAGACTCCTAGAAGAGAATGTTCAAAAGCAAAGCTCTACAAGTAGTGACAGAATTGAACAGCACTGGCCATCACAGATCTTCCAAGAAAATTAAAATCACCTAATGTTAAAATAAGTCTATTAACCACCAAACAGCTTGGTCTCCTAACTAGGATGTTATTGCAGCTTCAAGTCATCAACCAAAAAAAAAAAAAAATTTAACTTTTGAAACAACTGAGCAGAGGCTTCCAAAGTCATGGAAAATGTGACTACTGAAGACAACTCAGATGAAAAATAAGCTACTTTTCCCCAGTGAACTAAAGAAAGTAGAGCATTATAAATAGGTCATAACAAAAATAGATTCTGCCTATAAAAAGAAACATCCAGTCCTAGCCATGAGCAGATCTATTTACTCACTACTGGAAATTCCTGGAAGACATCTGCTGAAAAGAAAGGCCATTCCCTGCTCTGGTGTGAACACTACTTCTCAACACACCACCATCAAATGGGAGGAAGGACAAAGTGAAAGGGGGTCTTGCTGGATATTTTCTTTCTCATTATAATTATAGTGAGACCTTCTGCTTTGATCTCCTTTCTTCCTCTGCTCTGCTCTTCCATCTCATTTCTTTTACCACACTTGAACACCGCTGCAATTGCAGGGCAGCCGGAGACAGAGTCCTGTATGCTTCCCCATCAAGTCAAAGCATTTAACTACATGGTGCTTGCTACCAGACTTCCTAAGCGAAGCTCCTGCTGTTAACAGCTTCTGCTAATGGACATTATTATTATCAGCAATGGTTTTTTTCCAAGTAAACATATGTTAGATTGCCCAGAAACATTTCTTTTTCCACTGACTGAAGCAATCTAATCCCAACTGACCAGTTTCACTTGCAGTTAACTTTTTGAATCTTTTCCATTTATGAACCAGTACAGAATCCACAATTGGATGGTTTCACTTTTAAAAACTGTAGACAGCATCTTTTCCCATAAATGCTGAAATCCAAATAGGCCAACTAAATAGTAAGCAAGTTCTTGCTTAATCCAATGGAAAGCTGAATTTTCTTCCCTTGATTTGTTCAAATATTAAGAACTTCAGCTTCCACGGTGTTTTCTTTCTTCAAAGAGACGTACAAAGGTAAAAACCTGGTTTCTTGGACAGCAAAAGCAATTTCCTCTTTGTAAGTTTAACCATTCGTTCGTATTAAAGTATTATTTCAAGTTGCTCAACAGAAATCAAATTTATCTTGTAGCATGCAGCAAGACAGACAGACAGTCAGCTGAGCTGCAGATGGATTTGCATCCATCAGTTACAGTGATATGGGGAGGTAGTATAAGAAGCAAAACCCCGTATCTTGAAAAACAATAACTTCTGTATCAAAGCAAAGATGCAGTCTAAATTTTATTAAGCTTCACAGTCACAGAAGATTCAAGTGTTATGTAAACCTCTGATATGGAGAATGAGATACAATATATTTGATTACTGCTGCGTCACATATCAGGGAACTAAGATAGCATTTCATATTAGGTGTGCTTTTTTTTTTTTTTTGAAGTAATAAAAAGATACCTATGGCAATTCAAAAAAACCTGAAGATATATTAAAATTTAGATTTAGACACTGGGAAACAATTTGAAGGCTTGAACACTCTCAGAAAAAGGAAAAAATAAAAAAATTAATGCATCAGTTAAGGAAACCAGCACCACAAAGAGTCATGAAGTGGTCTGAGAAAAATGATGACAAATTCAGCTTTATTCTCAGCTAAGCCATCTATCCCAAGCAACATAAACTGTAGAAGATAAAGGGAAACCACAGGGAGACTGGAATTGGAGCACAAATACATCCAAGTAAATAAATTAAGACTAGCAGTCCAAAGATATAACACTTTGCATTTATGTAGCATTATTCACATTCAAAACACTGTGAAAACATGAACTAACTAAAATAAATTAAAAAATACTGTGCCATTAAAAAAAAAAATTGTAATTCAGCTCAAGCTACATCAATAATTACAAATGCAAGTCACTGAATGAAGTTCAAAGAAGTAGACACAAAATTTCCTTTGACTGGAAGTTACTTCTCTCCTTTTCAAGCCAAACCTCATAGAAAATGCGATAGGTCAGCCAATTAGCTTGTATCTGTCTTGGATCATACAGCCTATTCTGTTTCTTTGAAAGTAGGCTTTTCTTCTACAGTTCTCTCCAAAGCACTTTACCTTGTCTAACTTTGCATGCCTGCAATGACTCTGTCCCTCAGTAAACCTTCAATCAATTTTTTTTTGCATCCCTTATCAAAAGCAAATACTGTTCTCCCCAGCCTGCAGCTCAGACTGAAGGATTGATTTTAAAATAGTGTTTCTTCCTAAAGTGAGTCATCTTAAAATGCCAGTGCTTTACATTTTAGTATCAATGCCATCATCATTTTAGATCAAGGACTGATGCCGATGGATTTACATATGAAGCCCTGCCAAATAATCCAGTTTGGATGGCGATTAATCTCTCATTAATTTGCACTTCTACTTTAAAAAAATAATTTCTTGGACAAAAGTCTGTAGATCTCACCCAAGAATACATTAGTAAGCATCCCAGTGAGTCATAAACACCAAATACCTACTCAGTGCTGCTAACAAGAGCCCACCAAGGTTGTTTCTGAATATTATCCTCCATCCTCCATAATAAGAAATGTTAAACTTCCATAACAAGATAGGTTTAATTAACAGTGTTAGGCAAAACCTCCACTTTACAGCCAGAGATAGAGCCCCAAATTCACACTGTGGTCTGAGCCTTCCCTTCTGTCCTCTCTTATCACTGAAACATAACAGTTTCAACATTTACTTGACAGGAAAGCTCATTTTAATACCTGAAGGTGAATGTTGCTTTTTACAAGTGTCGACTATGTTGGCTGAGATGTTTACATTATGCAAATGGGAATAAAATATTCCTTTTTCTAATTAAAAGACTTTTTTGCAGAATCACAGAATGGTTGAGGTTGGAAGGGACCTCTGGAGGTCATCTGCTCCAAGTCCCTGCTCAAGCAGGGCCACCTAACGCCAGCTGCCCAGGACCATGCCCACACAGCTTTTGAGTATTTCCAAGGAAGGGAACCCCACAACCTCCCTGGGTAACCTGTGCCAGTGCTCGGTCACCCTCACAGTGAAAAAGTGTTTCCTGATGTTCAGAGGGAACCTCCTGTGTTTCAGTTTGTGCCTATTGCCTCTGCCTGTCACTAGGCACCACTCAGCGCTCTACTCAGAAAAAAAAAAAGAAAAATCAGACTTCACAAGGACTTAAGGGACAATGAAAACAAGTGCCTTTGACATTTTAAAGAAAATTTAAGTAACAATTAAGGCTGCAAGAACCTCATTTATGTTAATGTCTGCATTCCCTTGCTAAATTTCTCTTTTTCCATTTCCTAATACAATGATTCATTTATAGATTTTAGCCCTTTAACTACTATTGTGCACTAGCTTTTATTCTGTTCTTTACAAATCTTTGCCTTACGGGAATTTTATTCCTCTGTATGTTTGCTCTAGTTTGTAGGTGCCCATGTCCTTCACCTACTCTTTGCATTTTAGTATCTTCTCAAGGGAACATGCTTGTTAAGTTGTATCATTTCCATATATTTATTTTACTCCATTCAACAATACAGATATTAGACATTTAATATCTTCCTAAAACTTTTTTAAATGGTGACCATTTTCAAGGTGGACAAATATTACTGAATTAGGTGATCTGCTAGCTGAAATCAGAGTGAAGTAGCCTTATCATGAAACACAGTGTGTTGTTCTTATGCCACTGTATGCAGCATGATCAGAGCCAGGAAGGTGGACACCTCTAATAAGACCCACAAATTCTTCCCCTCACGCCTGAGATCTTTCTGGGAAAGGCAGTCACAAAAACTAGTTGCCAGAACACAGATCAATACTTCAGTACGTCAGTATTACTCCAGAGCAAGCTTACCAAAATAATACACAGCTATTACCTGGTCAAGAGAGACAAATCAAGTATACTGCCTACATAAACATATTTTTAAATGCTCACATTTTAAAACAAATAAAGATTATCTTATTTCTCATGACAAAAGTATAAGATGAGGATAATTGATTATACTAAAACTTTAAGTACATAAAGGCATCTACAGCCAGAAAGAAGAATCTCCCAACGTTTCACACACACTTATTTCCATTAACTTGGTAAGTGAACAGCTGCTCTGAATTGCCAACCCAATAACAAAAAAATCCCTCCACCTTCTAGCCACCAGGCAAGTAGCTTCCATTTAGCTTCAAGGCTTGACACAGTTTAAAAAGATTTCTCCAAGGTGTATAGGATGGGCTTCCTGAGCACAGGCACATACCTCTTCACCACAAAATCCAGCCAGAATTCAGGTCCCAGGGAGGGCTTGTTCTGGAGGAACGAGCAGGACTCAGCCCGCGCCCTGCCTGCTTTCTGCTGTTCTTCCCTAACTGCCCTACATGGGAGAGTAGCCTCTGTTTCTTTATTAGCTTCCCTGCAGACCCTTCAGAGCATGAGCAAAGGTGTAACGGTGACGACAGCTCTCCTGCCTGCCCACCCCTTGCGTGAATCCCCCGTGGCAGTGAGCGGCTCAGGGAGACCCCAGGAGCAGGGCCAGGGCCGCAAAGGCGGCTGGTGCCCCAGAGGACACAGTGCACAAAGGCTGCGCACCTCCAAGAGGGAAACGTGGCTCGCAGAAAAAAAAAGATTTAGGGCAAGCTTCTTACAAGGCGTGTGAAGATGCGGTCACAGCCAAGTAAGCTCACAGCTCTCTGTGGTAATCTTGTCAAACCAAGCTCCCTTTTCTCCCATGAGCAAACAGATCTCACTTTCAGGTCCCATCTGTACATACAACGTTCCAGGTCTGCCAATGTGATTTTGACAGACTGACTGACTTAGCTTTTGAAGCTGTTCAACGTCTTTTATCTGCATGTGTACATGTTGAATGCAGTCATCCTTCACTCTGAAAAAAAATAAATACGCCCCGTCATTCATTGCCACTGTTTTGACAAATATGACATGGAACAAAGAAGAAGGAATTGTACTGGGAGTCCACGTCAGGTCCTTTATCCATCATCACCAGTTAAAATGCCCCCCAGTAGGCCTTCTTTCAATGAAACACATCAGCCCTAACTATAACAAGTGGTAATTGCCATTATTATGTCGGCCACCATTCACAACTGTAGAGGTGGTGGGGGAGACAGGGAAAACAGAAACCAGCATCACGCCACTGTACGGGTTTTCATTTCTATTACGTGTAGTTCTTGTTCCTCTAGTCTCAAAATGCATATAAGGCAACTTGAAAACACATTGAGAACAGGAAAAAAAAGATGATTCAAATGTATGGATAGATTAGATTCTGTATGAGCAACAGATGAACACTATTCAAATCAGGAAAATAAATTACTATAAAAGGATATCACGTAGGCCTATTAAATCAGGAGCGGCATGGAGCAAATAGGTAACAACTGTTACTGCTTTTTCCAGTGCAAAACATAAAGGTCATTGAAGGAAATCAGAAGGATGGATATTCAAACAACAAAAGAACGTACTTTTTCCACACAACTCATAGGTAAATTGTACAATTCACTATACAGGACAGGTCAAAATTTTACATGGATGGAAAAAGCAGTTAGGCAAATTCACAGAAGAAAGTTGTACAGACACAAAGTCCGCGTACCTGGCCCAGCACGCTCCTGAGCTGCAGACTCCTGGAGAGTGAGGGTCTGTACCAAGAAAGCACAACTATGAGCTTACTGGTGCTTAAACTCTTTCCTATGTGTCAGCTACCGGTCACTTCCAGAGACAGGACACCGTGCCATTTGGACATTTGATGTGATACTCTATGGATGCTCTTAACCACTGTGGACAAAGCCTTTAACATGTAAAACTTCATGCTGTCCTGTCTCAAACTGGTGACATACAGCTACAAATTAATTCTAAAAACTGTCAGTGCCACCTTTTCTCTCTCTCTCTACCTCTGGTAAAGTCTGCTCTGTATTTCTTGTTCAATCCTTTTCTCAAAAGGTCAATATTTGAAGTTTTAACTATCTCTTTTGTTCTCTTGACATCAGAAAGTTCAGTTGTATAATTAAGTTAAAATCCTGACAGGGGACATTTTAAGAACACTGAGCAGTGTATCTGTAAGTAAGCTAATATAAAACACAGGCAGTTTCACATACAGCTGTTTCTACAATACATCTCAGCATAGAGCCTTACCAGACCAAATGCCTCAAATCACAGTTGCAACGAACACCTCGAGACCTTGCAGGACCCTTTAGACTGGATTACCACCAGAAAGTCCGAGTAGAAATCTCTGGCCTAAATTGATCTATCATTAAGCAAAGGGAATCAAGTTGGCATGCCAGAAAGTAGGACTGAGCCATTTCGGAAATATATATGGGGTTTGGAGCTGACGTAAGACGAGGAGTCAGATCAGCCAGACAAAGAGACGCTAAGCATCAACTAAGGCTGAAGAGTTTCATTCCAAAATGAAGAAGGAAACTACCGGGAATGCAAGAAAAGCAGAATTTATAAGTGTGGTAAAGACAGATAAAATGGAGGGGGGGGAAAAAAAAAAAAAAAAGGAAAATATTCCATTTTCAAACAGCAGCTTCTCAGAAAGCTCTGAAGACTGGGGTGTTTTATCACAACCATAAACCCAGTACCACAACAACAGTTTCCAGAAGTCTCACAGCATACTACCAGTTAAGAACAGAAATCAAGAAATGCTAAATAGTAGATTGCGTACAAGGGTGTAAAACAGACTATTCCTTTCACCGTACTCCTTTAACGTGCACTCCTGCATATCTGGGTATAGCACCCATCTGTGGGTCCATTCAAAGCTACAATGAAGAGGATGGGGCTTCGCATCGGTATGACAAGTTTGGATTTATGAAGACAACTGCAGTGTCCAAGAGAGCTTCAGTAGAGTCAGAGCTCTGCTTGATGCAACGGTAATCGCTACTTTACATTTGCTTGGCTATTTCAATTAATGTACATTTTAAATGAAAACAGCCATTCTATTTTTAACTTACAAATACCAAACACACATTAGGAAAGAGGAACTGAAATTCACAACGCCCCACGACTTTGTAAAGCTCCAGTCATACTGTTTATAACATCCCTTGGATATCTGTCACAAACCAGCCAGGTTATGACTCTCCCATTTATCAAAGACACTGTAAGTAAGAATTTGTAGCATCTTCCTAGTCACCTGCAGATTGCCTTCAGTTACACCTTTAAGACAGGACAGTAATGACTGAAATCTCTTCCAGTTATACGACGATTATATGCATGGTCCTGATCCCGATGCGCAGGAGATTCCACAAAGGAGCTGCCCCAGCATCGGCACCAGGGGATGCACCAGGGCCACTGGCCACAGGTGAGCATAAACCTTAAGGCTCACAGAGAGCAAGACACGGGAGTTCTTACAACTGCTGCCTTTTTGCACATCTACTCTGCTCAGTATCTCTCTGATTATCCTCCAGGACAGTCAACTTCCAGCTTTCACAAGCACCGTTTTCACATAAAGAGATTCAAAAGGAATGAAGGAAGAAAAGGCAAAATACGGTAGCATTATTATTAAAATATTTTTAATGCAAAAGGGTGTGACGGCAAGGGGGGAGGGAGGGCGAGAAAACCACACGAACGCTGCTTGAGGAAAACCAGCAGTGGCACTAAAGAGATATTTTATCATTATTATTATTTATTTATTTGTACCATTTAAACAAATACCTAAATGGGCCAAGTGAAAAAAATAACCGTTGGTAAGAATCCCATAAAGTGGCAGCTGTGCAAAGCAGAAACCAAATGCAGGTTGCCAGAAGGTATAATGAAAGAGCAGCATAATGTTCAGGGTGTGTTTGTTTTGAAATTTAGAGCTGGGAGCATGGGTGGACCCTACCAAAAATGCCAAGTCACATGTTAGACTTTTCTCCCGCACTCAATAATTCAACCTGTTTGGGGACAAGAATTTGGCACAGGTGAAGGATTACAGTTCACATTACAAACATGGCAGCAACGCAGATCTCATGTAAATGATCTTACAGCAAGTAGGGTCCATTTGCGGAGAAATAACCTATTAAAAAGGGGATGTTCTAGATAAGCCCTTGTACTTGGTCTTCATTTACCTGTAGCATTCTGATGGCTACAAAAGGTTTTTCTTGGGAAAGATGAGAAGAAATCAGCACAGTCAAGTAAAATGCAAAACCTCAGAAGGATGCATCTTTTTACAACTTCTAGACCTCATCCTGCAAAATGCTTCAGTACTTGGGTCTTCTGTGCTTAATGGGTGGACAAGGGCCCTGATACTGTAATTCCAACCAAAGAACGGAAACCTGTGTTTCGGAAGAGCCGCTTTCTGACTTGTATCAGCATTGCCGTCTGCTTCCTTGCAGCTGGTCATTCATGGGCAGGTTGAAATGGCCAGGCAAAACTGAACTGAAGCCTGCGGGCCACATGTCAGCGAGGCACTCTGCCTGCTCCAGATCAGATCCAGGCTCCAGATGCCACATTGCACCATGATTTCCACGCCTGTGTAACAACTCACATTTTTGGGTAACGTTTCAGTATGCACTTCTTGCCCTTTTCTGGCCGGCTTTACTGCAAGACTTGTTTATTTCAATTGAGCTATTTTTATCTATTTTGGGTCTCCTCCCTTTGCTCTTTTATCTGCTACCCATATTTTTCCCATTCCTTTGAGTAGCTGGGAACTAATCCCTTTGTGGGTGGTTTGCAAGAGGTCTGTTGGGCTTGCCCTTGTGCCTGATTTTTTTTTTATTTATTTATTTTTAATCTTGCCTGGCTATGTATTTTATCTGGCAGTTTTATGTAGAGATTTGCTTTTAGCGCTTCGTATCTGTTTTAATTCAGGTCATAGATGCCTCACAATAGGCAACTTAATAAATGAGCTAAAATAAATAAGGATGACATTCAAATGGTTTCACACCACACATGGGCAAGAATAGGGTTGTTGCAATAAAGAATTTCAGTGATAAACAAATTAACAGGCCCAGACGAGATAAACATCCAAAGGCGCCATTATCTAATGCCTTTCATCTGAAAGGACCCTGGAGCACTTTATTATACAGCTTTATGTATAAAAGGGAGATCATAAAATAGATTAATATTCTAAAAGACTCAGCATGCTATTTGTACTACAGTTTGTCATATACTTGTAAGTTTTAACAGCTTTTTGACGTCAGATGGTTTGGCATCCTTGTGACTGAGAGATCCTGCCTCGGTCTTCTCGGCTCTGTAGCTTGACTCGGTCTCTTACTGCTGGGATCCTTCAATGACAAAAACCCTGCAAAATGGGGGAAGCGAACGAAGAGCTTCTGCTACAACTCAGCTTCAGGAATAGCCTGCCTCCAGTGACAGATCAACTCCAGCTACCTGCAACACAGAGTGCTACCACTGCAAACATGCAGTGGCTCTTGCAGCTGTGGAAGGCAGAACAATTTATCAGTGCTGGTGATAACAACACAGAGGCGAAGGGCAGCCATATCTCATTCCTTAGCATGGCCATTGTGAAGCACCTGGGCTCCACATTTGTACCTCCTTCAGCAAAGCATGGTAATGAGCATACTCTAAAGCTGCTGCTCAGGTAACTTCTACCTGAGGGCCAAATATAACTCACTGGTACAAGTTACCTATTTATTTTTATTGCTTCTGGAAAGTACATGACTGTAGTGCCCCACACAAAGTCCAGTCATGTGGCAGAGGAGGAGCCAAAGCACACAATTTTCTCTTAACACTTGAATAAGGTATCGGTTCATCTAGGTAGATCGCTGGTCTAGATAAACTGCACCCCTCATCACCACCTGTGAGAAATGTGCTATAAAATGCCAGGCTGATCCCTTGGAGTGACACCCACTGCTTCCACTGACAATGACAAGAAGTGACAGGAAATTTCAAAACAGCATCCAGAGTTATTAGCTTGCTAATAACCACCCAAAAATGAATACAAATTGGTGAGCAGCCTTCCGTCAAACAATTATGTGATTGTCATGATTAGAGTTGTTCCAAAAATTTGCAGCTGATCAAAAATCCTCAAAAACAAGCCTCTTATTTTCAACTTAGACTACTATTGGCTCACAGAAATGGAAAATCTGTGTCTTCAATTTTATTTTAAGTATTTGCAAGGTTTCCCCTCCCTACTTATCCCAAGTAGTGAATGAAGAAAGCAGCAAACTACTTTCTTTAAGCAGAATTACAAAGATTAAGAGGAGTGAGCGAAATGGCTTTTGAAAATTGTATTTTAAGTGAAAAAGTTCAAATACTTTCAATTTGTAAAAAAACCCAAATAGAAAGTTGTCATTATCACCAGACTAGATTAATATTTTACATAATCTAACGTGCTCCACTAAAACCAGTGTTGTCCACACAAATATTTAAAAAATAATAACCCATCTTTTGCTACTGAAGAAAATTATGAAAGAAAAATTCAATTCCACAAGAACGGTAGCTAAATCTATACTTACAGAAGTTACCCATGAGTACCACAGCACAGTATGATGGAATCGTCGTTGCTAAAGGACACTTGTAAAAATAATTTGGAAAATTAACGATCATCACATTGGACAATGAACCCAAAAAAAGCACCCTCTGCAACCACCTGGAAGTATAAAGGGCATTTAAAAAGACATTTTACCCCCTCTTTAAAGCCTCCTCTACAGTTCTTGTACCTTCTGTAAGGCATTTTATGGGCCTCTGCCTCATTCTGGCAATACAAAGGCTTTAAAATGCAGCCTTCAGGGTGATTTATTTAACAGTAGCAACTGTTTACTCAATAAATTCACTCCGCATGTATATTCAAAACTCCCCTCTGCTGACATTCAAGATAAAGAGTTAACACTGCAGAGTTAGCATAGTAAAGATAAAAGATTACATGTTTTTGTTGCTTTCACAACCAAAGGAATCTCTGTACTCATAAATACAACAGTTCATTCCATTATACCTGCTTAAACCCATTGGAGATACCATGCTGGACAGATGATATAGGAGAACTAACCTACAGTAACCTAAAAGCCCTTGATTACTGGTGAGGATTAAGAGCTCAACTTGATTTTTCAGACTGAGGTGGTATTTGCAGTACTGGTGAGGATACAGTAAGTTTGCTGATAAACTGTCTGCACTTCTCAAGTGATTCTGGAGTAAATTGACAGTGAAAAACTTCACTCCACATACTATCTGACTTTCTTCTAGCTTTCACGCCTACCCAAGGGAGTCACACTACCATGTTTCAGATTCAATTAAATGTCTGTGATTCTCAGTCTTAATAATCACTGCAGCATAGAAGTACATCACAGAATTTTTTTAGAACACTTTAAAAGTCAAGCTCAACAGGACAAGTTAGATATAACATCTCTAATGTTATCATCAACAACACTGAACTCAATTATTAAAACCTCCCATTAACAGGAATCATGTTATACATCCTCTGGGCACAATCCGCAGCATTACAATCGTTCTGAAGCTCCGAACAGGTGATTTCTAAGCTGACAAACTCACTGAATCACAATGAGCTAGATGTAAAACAAAACTAGAAACCCCCTTACTCTGACTGCTATACACCTAAAGTCTCAAGTTTTGAAGTTAGCTATGCTGTCCATCAAGGAATCCCTCAAGATTAGATAGATATATATCACAAAAGCACTACACTGGTGCCCATGTGCTGTGGGGCCAAATATTACTCACAAACAAACTCCGAAGATGAGTCATGAAAATGTATTTTAAAATTGGCTTGTGGAATCAAATCCCCAGAGGAATACCAAGACTAGAGCCACAAAAACAAATGCTTTAAGACCAAGAAATGCTGGCTACCTGTGTAGAATTACAGTATCTGAGCATTTAATGAAAATTAATTAATTCATCTTCACCATTCTGAAGATAGTAAAATGACTACTACCATTACGCAGAAAATGAGAAATACATCCTGGCTATGGTGAAAAGCCCAGTAAAACAACCCCAGTCCTCCACAGCATCATTCAGCTGCCTCAACCACAGGACTTCACTTTTCTTCATGCCCTTCACTGCATACTTATTGATTTCCAAAACAAGTAATACGGAGTTTGTTAGGCAACTTTTCCTCATCCACAGGCACCATCCAGGCACTGAAGGGAAGAGAATTCCAAGGAGTCAAAAAAAAATGTCTGTGTTCAGGTAATTGAAAACTGTATCGTAATATGTATGCACCAACACATTTAAAGAAATGAACTGACACGGTAAATCAACTGTAGGTAATGCTGACATTTCGTAACTTCTGATAGCTTAATCTTTCTTTCTGATACACAAAGGCTGTCTGACAAATTGCTCAAGCTTTACAAAAGAAATAGGAAAAAACTACATGTAGCTCCTGACATCCATCATCAATCCACAAAACGATGAGCAGGACTGGTATCTACTATCTACCTTTAACTAACAGATATTGAAGTTGACATCTCTGGTTTGGATCACTCACTACAGAGGATGAAGATATTTTGACCACATCTGATAGCTGTTTATGAATCAAGGGGAATTCAGGACCTCAGAACCATAGGTCCAACCCCAGGGCCTAGCAGAAAGTCTCCTTAGAAAAGCAGCAGGCATGCCTGCCCTCACTCTGCCTCCTGTCCCCTCCAGGTACTCCTGGATCTCACATCCAAACAGTCCCAAACTCCCACCCTACCCTTCAGGCTGCCCTGTTCCCCAGGGCCTGCTCATTCCCACGTCTACCTGAATTCTCAGCTGTTTCCCTGCTCTCATGGACGCTGCTACCACTTCATGTGTAATTAATTACATATTAGATCCCTACATCAAATTAGTAAAAACCCCTGCTTGAATAAATGCCAGCAAAAATAATAATGGATGCTTATCACGTAAAATTCTCTATTTTTCAGCAATACAATAATAATATAGGAAGCCTTATAATTTCTAGAGAGTGAGTAGAAACAATGCTAACAATTCAGGTGCTGCTATTATTTGCACCAGTAATTTGAAAATAATGTTTTATAGCAAGCTATTTCTAATACTACTAGTAGTATTAGGGAAAAAAACCCACAACCTAAGAAACAAGAGTGCCTTCAGTATTAAAAAGCTTTCAAATTTCTGTCCTGAAGATTACAAACATAAAGGACACAAGAAACATAAAAATAACAGCTACCCAAAACCATCAAGTTTAAAATCTTTTAAGTCTGTGTCTTATTTTCAGACAGGAGATACACTTGCGACTAAATCTCTGTGCGTTTCAGTACAAAAGTGTCACGCTCAGAAACTACCCTGATCAAATATCTCAAGGGAAGTAATAAAATGCCTAGCGCACAGCAATGATTTTCATCTTGGGTACGTATATCAAAAAGGTGTTTCTAGTTCAGTTTCAGCCATTATCATCATCAAGTCTTTACAGCACTAAAAAAGGGGAACTTGCAGGAAAGAAACACTGAAAGCACATAACAGCCATAGTAAAAGCAGACGTTATTTCCTTCAAAACAAAACAGCTGAATAGGCAAAATACGAGGACAGAAACCAACTCCTTTGGTTAGTATGTGATTCATGCCTATTCACAACAGATTTGAAGAATCGTTAGTTAGAAAATAAGAATATTCAAAGGTTACTGTAAAAATGCTATGCTCTCTTTTAAAATAGTATCATATGTTATGGTATGTCTCATCTATTTGCGCATTTATCAAGTTCCATATGAATTTTTAGCTCAATGTAAAACATCTGTTTTATATTTTATGAAGCTAGCTGAGAGTAAAGCATGAAACATTAGGACACTATTAGCTTACTTTTCTGTGGAACAGAACTTTTCAACGGCTGTTATTTTTGCAACAGCTTTACTTACATCAATTTATTTTATCTGACAATATGTATTACAAATCCTTTTAAATACATATATGTAAAATCCAACTTCTTTATATGATGTTTTCTAGTCATATGAACAAGCTGAAGTCCTTCAAGACTTACAAACAAGTTATTATTGTCACAATTATGCATCAAAGCTGCAGAAAGAGCAATTAAAATAAAAATGAGGCATGTATGAAAGTATCAGATATGTACAGAAACAAAATTACACGTATTTGCCTCAAATGGTAGTTTAGGCTCATCTATTTTTAGAGAAAGCATCTCCCTCTCCCATCTCAGGCATAAGGTGGCTCATTTTAGTTGTTAGCAGCAGCTCAGGACCTTCAGGATGGAGAAGTGACCTAAATCTGTAATCACTGACACCCGCTGCCAGTCATTAAACACAGTCATCTCCCTGGCCAGTGTAATCACAACCACATCTCACTTCTTCACCCTGAGGGAACTGAGCAGGAAGCTGGCTGAGGGAGGACAATTTTAACACGTACCTAGTGACCACAGAGACTAGAACTGTTACCACAATTAACCCCATGAAACTCCAGCTCCAGTTAGGGCCTTTAATAATACATAATAACATTGTGTCAAAGCCTAATTTGAAACTGTTTAATCAACAGAATGACTTTATGGCAGCCATAAGACATAATAACAAGGTATAATTGGTTGCATAAGTAGTATGTATTAAAATGACAATATTCTAATCTAATTTGTTAACCTCCCTGCTGGATTTGTTTCTTCTGGAGAAAGTACTTAAAGCAGGACAAATTCCATCCTTAACAACTATTCTTAATCTGAAACACTGCTTGAAAAGACTTCTGATTTCCTTCAAACAGGAACAACATATATATATTCCAATATATATTTCTCAATAAACAAGTGTTGGTTTACATTTTTATAACTTGCATAAGTATTGCTAATATTCAAGAGAGCTTATGACACACAGACTTCTCTCCCAGGTGGAGTGCAGGATCTGGGTTCCCTAATTAGCGAAAGGACTACTAAATCTGAAGAAACCATTGAGGGTATTATTCTGGAAATGGTAAGAATGCTGGAAATGCAATGAAATTTAAATGAAACATGTAGATGATTGTTGGCATCTCATAGGAAAACAGCAATTCCTGCTCTAACATCTGTGATCAGTGGGGTGTCTTGTGGGCAAAAGTAGAATTGCTAAGATGACATACCTGAGAAAGCATTTATCTTACGCACCGATAAACATAACTTATGCTAACTGCTCACTTTGTACAGTAAAGCAATCTGTGCCTGTAACTCGTAACATCAAATGTTCTTCCATTTCATACACTTTATTCAGTATTGGTCCCATTTAGGTCATGAAGTATATGCCTAACGCAAGATATTACCAGAACAAGAAGTGACAGGTACTCTCAAACAGCAGCCTTTCTTAGCCACTTAGTCCTCTGTGTACTGTTAAGACACCTTATTTCAAGGAACCACATTTTGAGCATCCATTCCCTACAATAAATATAACTCCTTCCACAGCAACACTGTTTATTAATTAACCAGGCATTTAACATTACCACTTCTGTGCAGCAGCAGAAAACACGGCTTCATCATATGCTCCTGGTATACTTCTGAACTGAAGAGCAAGATATTTGTGTATTACCAGGCTCAAGAAATACTTCACAGGACCAAATCAGAATTAAGGGAAGGGAAAGAAAAAGGAATAGGATCCCTTTTCCTTATGATAATCCTAAGGTAAAGGCCTGCTTGTATCCCTTGTAAACTAAGCTCTCTAGTATGCCATCAACACTCCTTTTACCGATAGCAGAGAATCAGAAAGCTGTCTCATATCCTCAAAACGGCCTTTTGGGATATCTTCACATGTGCACACTTTAAAGATAAGGTCATTCCTCAAGAAAGGTCCTCATCAGGGTAGCTAGAAATTACAAACACCTCTTTATTTTTAGTACTTTGTAATTGAATAATCAAGCCTATCTGAGTCTCCTTCCTACCTTTCTTTTTTCCCACTGACATAATTCTCTCTTGTGTCTCTACCTGAAAAATAACCTTGATTCATTCCTTCTGGTGGAATCAGATTTTCTGTGAAACTCAACTTCCTCTAGCTCTCTTCAGGTTAGAGGCTTTAGAGCTGTCTCTTCCCTGGGTGGAAGAACCCTCTGTCTTTCTTTTTTCCATCTTACTCAGATGATGGATTTCTTCTTCAAGAGACTGAAACACTCCCTCTTTCTCAACTTCTCCAACACCTCTTGCAGGTCCCTATGCTTGGCCCCCTCTCCAGGACACTACTCAAGACATTAACTTCAGGAGGTCACCATCCTGCTGATAATTGGCCTTCAGTTGTGTCTTCTGCTGCTGGCCATCCTTCTCTCTAGAAACTACATCTGTGGAACTGACTGCTGCCTTCTGCTGACTGTCAGTGAATGCCAGATCCCCCACACGTTTGCTCAGCTTCACAAAAGCCAGTATCATTCTCAGCTTGGACAACATTTCTGAGACTGGCTCTACTCCAGCTACGCCTGTCTCTCCTGCACATATGCAGGTACATGTACACACCTATCCTAGGTAGTGATGATCTGCTGCTGCAGGTTTCTTCACAGTTCTGCCTTGTCTCTCCTTGATGAAACAGTTACTTGCCATTTTCTCATTTTACACACAGATGAGCCAACTCAGTAATTAGGGCACTGCCATCTTGTGATACAATTTCCTCCAGAAGTCAGATCTTTCACTGTCTACATTTAGCATGTTCTTATTAATTTAAGCAGGGCTGCAGATTTCTATAGCTTACAACAGACTTATGCTCTGCAGCTTCTTCTAAAACTTCTTTCCAAGGGGCATGGCTTGTGCCATCTAAACAGTTTCTTCTCCTCTTCAGCTTAGTGACAATTTTCCTTCCCAAATTCTGCTTCTCTTGTGAAGTTACCCTCACATCCAACAGCTCTGACTTCCTTCTGCATTTTAATTATCTCTGCCTATAACTCCTCATGAGGATTTTGACTATGCTCTCCAACTGCTTGACTGCTTGGAATATCAGCTGGATTTATCCTCAGAAAAATGCTCTGCCGCTTCTAGCACATCAGTTTGTTCCCTCATTTTAGCCAAACTTGAATGGCTGCTCTCCACACTTTTGCATATTTAGCACTTCCTGCCTGCCTTCAAGAGTTGCGTTTTATGATGTTGCTCCACCAGTTTAGGTGCAAAGGATTTCACATAGATTTACAAACAGATTCCATAGAATCACAGAATGGTTGGGGTTGGAAGGAACCTCTCCTAGGTCCAAGCTCCCTGCTCAAGCAGGGACACAGAATTGGTTGCCCAGGACCATGTTCAGATGGCTTTTAAATATTTCCAAGGATGGAGACCCAACAACCTCTCTGGGCAACCTGAGGCAGTTGCCCTCACAGTGAAAAAGTGTTTCCTGATGTTCACAGGGAACCTCCTGTGGTTTACTTTGTGCCCATTGCCTCTGTCACTGGGCACTACTGAAAAGAGGCTGTCTCCATCTTCTTTGCACCCTCCCTTCAGGCATTTATATACATCAATAAGATCCTCCGGAGCCTTCTCTTCAGGCTTAACAGTCCCAGCTCTCTCAACCTTTCCTCATATGTGAGGCGCTCTAGTCCCTCATCCTCGTGGCCCTTCGTTGAACTCCCTCCAGTATGTCCATGTGTCTCTTGTACTGGGGAGCCTCCCAGAACTGGACACAGTCCTCCAGGTGTGGCCTCACCAGTGCTGCGCAGAGGGGAAGGATCACCTCCCTCAACCTGCTGGCAATACTTCTCCTAATGCAGCTGAGGACACCATTTGCCTTCTTTGCCACAAGGGCACATTGCTTGCTCATGTTCAGGTCCTTTTCTGCAAAGATGCTTTCCAGCTGGGTGGCCCCCAGCGTATATTGGTGCATGGGGTTCTTTCTCCCCAGGTGCAGGACTTCACGAGGTTCCTGTTAGTCCATTTCTCCAGTCTGTCAAGGTCCCTCTGGATGGCAGCATGATCCTCTGGGGTATCAGCCACTCCTCTCAGTTTGGTGTCACCTGCAAACTTGCTGAGGGTAAACTCTGCCCCATCATCCAGATCGTTAATGAAGATGTCAATCAGGACTGGACCCAGTATTGATCCCTGGGGTACACCACTAGTCACTGGCCTCCAACTAGACTTTGTGCCACTGATCACCACCCTCTGGGCCCAGCCATTTGGTCACTTTTCAGTCCATCTCGCTGCCTGTTTATCCAGCCTGTATATCAACAGCTTCTCTATGAGAATCTTATGGGAGACAGTGTTGTCTGCTGTCTGCAGAGAACAACCAAAATTGCCAAATCGGGCTCCACCAATGCACATCTTCCACCAACCTGAGAACCCTGCTGTTAATGAGGCCAAGGGGTGTAAACTCCTTCCTGCCAGAGTGTCCCTTTGGAATAGGGGAATAAATCCACTGTACTTTGCAGTTTCATTACATGCTGACCAGGCTAAACAAAGCTGTATTTTCTTCATTAATGAAGTTATCTACATACATTTCATTTCCTTAAATGCAAAAAATTGAGGAATATATAAGGATACTATTTTCCAATATACTAATTTGCCAAATAATTCCAGAACTGGAACATCACAATTCTATTTTGAAAACTTAAAACCACAGCTTCTTTTTGAAAAATCACAAAAATTTCCCCAATTCAACTTCATTTTCATTACTTCCTGTAACATTTTTGTTATACAAGTGAATTACTTCTCTTTAAAGAAGTTCCTAATGCAAAGAGAATACTGAGAACTCCCTCAGAAGTTCACACATGCTCATAAAAGATTGCTATCAGAGCATGGATGCTGGTTGCCCAAGGACAAGTGCCTGTAAAATTTGTCTCTCCTACTACGTTCTAGCTCTACTTGACAAGCAATTACTTGGTGCTCTATGTTCAATTATATTGTAAATGTTTATGGTTTGTAATGGGTATCTTATCTGTTCAGACTATCTGTAATTTGATTAATTCCTCTGGGAACCATTCAAACCAAGCCAGTGTCCTTAACGATTATTGTGGCTCAGAAGTGCTATCATAAAACCTGATTTCTCCACTATTCAGATGCTCAGTATGTATGTATGCATATACAAGACCTTCAGAATTACATATTGAGTTGTGACCTTCCTTATTCAGAAGGTGCTCATATTCCAAGCTTAGGTATCAACTCTCAGTAGTAATCTCACCTATTCACTACATCTCTATGTCCTGATCATTAAACTTTTGTTAAAGAAAATACATTTATTTTCCTTGAACACCCAAATTAACATGCTGAACAATTGCTCCTATCCAGAGCAACAGAGTATCTTCACCTGTCCTGATTTCAGCTGGGACAGAGTTAATTTTCTTCCTAGTAGCCAGTATAGTGCTGTCTTTTGGATTTAGCATGAGAATAATGTGATAACACACTGATATTTTAGTTGTTGCTAGGCAGTGTTTATACTAAGTCAAGGACTTTCCAGCTTCCCATACTCTGCCAGCGAGGAGGTGCACAAGAAGATGGGAGGGAGCATAGCCAGGACAGCTGACCCGAACTGGTCAAAGGGATATTCCATACCATATGACATCATGCTCAGTATATAAGCTGGGGGGAGTGGGCTGGGGGGCAGGGATCGCTGCTCAGCGATGGGCTGGTCGTCAGTCAGCGGGTGGTGAGTGGTTGCATCACTTGTTTTTCCTGAGATTCATTTCTCTCTCTTCATTACAATGTATTATTATTATTACTACTACATTTTTTTATTTCAATAATTAAACTGTTCTTATCTCAATCCATAAGTGTTCTCACTTTCACTCTTCCAATTCTCTCCCCCATCCCACTGGGGGGGGGAGTGAGCGAGCGGCTGGGTGGTGCTTAGTTGCTGACTGGGGTTAAACCACAACATCACACTAATTCAAAAGGCAAGAAATGCCCCTTGGGTGTATCAGTATCTTGAAATATGCATGTTGTTCTCTTTCAACAATTTAACATGAATGAATGCTTAGGGTTCATTTCTGATAAAGGTGAGCTTGATTCCACTTCAAACTTTTTTGGGTAGAATTATCTAACAACAAAACTGTATCCACGTGTTATAGCACAGTAAAATGTAAAACCGCATTGATGACCCGCATACAAATATAATTAATTTTGTTTAAAAGCTCACAATACTGTTCTCATGTCATATATTCCTCTTTTACGCAGCCCTGAGGGATGATTTTCTAGATGCTTATTAAAACAAAACAGGAAAACTGTAATTTAAAATTTTCCTGAGCAGATGACCCATCCTTTGCAGGAAAACACACTGTGTAGGCATGACATACAAAAGCGACTTTCAAGAAGCACATCATGACTCAACTACAGCTGTAGCAATATTGGATAGTTTGCTTCAAAGCCACATGACTGTGTAAGGACAAATATAATCCTGCACCTTAGTAAGAGGAGAGGGCACTGAGCAACCACCCCCTCCCTGAACTTAGAGAGCTCACAGAGAGGCTGGGGTTCTGAGGCAACAGAGAGACAGACAGACAGACAGAAAGGGCCAAATATTTGTGGAAGTAGAAGCTGAGTGTGGCTGGAAAAAACAATAACACAAAGAAAAGCTAAAAGACACATTGAATGTGGTCACACTTCTTAGAGCAAATAAACTGTACAGGTGGTGTACTGGTACAGTTTAGGCCACACTTTGGGGTTTGCAAATTGATACAGGGCACAGAAATGGGAAGCAGCAGGACTGCTATTCCTCAGTTAAGGGAGGCAGATCAATCCCTCCCAACTTCCAACTCCATTTATTGTCTTTGCTAATTCTCTTAAGAGAAGGCTATGAAAGACACTTCTTGCATGCCACAGAGCATATGTAAGCTTCATCAAAAGTTTGATTTAAAAGTAATAATTTTAAAAGATCGGTAAGACAAAGACTAACAAAGGGGTTTAAAATGTATTTTGGCTCTTTTAGTACTTGCTTTAAGAAATTAAAGCACTCAAGCACCCAGACCAAGTGCAGAGCAGACAGTTCAAGAAGGTATAATAAGGAGCCTGCATGAAATCCCAATGTGGTTTATCCTTTCTGAAAATAAATAGTGAGAAAAGCCTGGAAATACTAGTCACAATACAAATTTAACAGACTCAGGCCAGCCAGGCCCCAGACCTATTCTCCCACAAGTCACTTTCCACAGAAGCACTAATTCTGCCTCTCTCTGCAGGACTACTTTTCTATAGCCATAATAGTTTTAAGGACAGAAGAAGGGCATGATTTGTAGACAGATTTAGCATTGTATCAGCGAGCAGGGTTGTAAAAACTAGGCAAGCTTTCAGAAATACAAGTCCTTCTTCAGAACCTTGTGTGCCCATAAGCTTGTCTGTCTTTTCCAATTATACTAGCTTGCTTTAACCAAAAGATAGTATTTCTGCCAACTAACCTTGTCCTGTCTTCTGTGTGCAGTGACAGAAAAGCAAGAGAGATGATCTGCAGTACCACTGCAGTTTATATCAGTGTATGTCTTGTACCACTGAGGCTTCTATAGCCAAAAGGCATCATTATGGTATCGCTTTACCTCAAGATTTCTCAAGTGTTCACCAGTAACAACTGTTCCAGCCATTTCTGAAGGCAACGATTGATACGAGGTACCCGTGCTGACAAGACTCAGGTGCTGACTTGTTTTTTCTGTCCAGGAATCATAATAAAAATCACATTTAAGGTTCAAATGCTTGTTAAAATTAAAACAGACAAAGTCTTTTTTTTTTTTTAAAAAAGGTTTCCTAGATTTTTTTCCTGTGTTCTTACCATTCTTACTACAAACCAAGAAACACTACTGAAAAGGTTTATTTGTTTGGGTTTTTAAAATTTATTTCCTATGCAAGCTTTCTTCTGGAAAGAATCTGCTCTGCCAGAATTGCTCCGAACTTTCACATACGAGCTCAAAAAGGTGGACAGAACAAAGAATAGCTTTCTTTTTAAAACAGGAAAAACAATTTGTAACCTCCTTCCACTCTAAAACAAAACAAAACCAAGAACTGTACAGAGACTTCCATAACTAATGTGGCATAAAAAGTAACATTTATTGAATATTTTTAAAGGATAGAATTCCTTTGAAAAGCTGTAACTAAAAATAATTCATTTGACAGTCCAGCTGAGATATGTTTATGTCCCTATCTACTTCTAAATCCTGTGCTAAACAAAACAGGGTGGTTTTTGCAGCTGTAGTCATGCACTTAGGACACTCAAATAACATCAAATATAAATAAATGAGCAATTTACGTTCACAGTAAAAAACGCTATGCTTACTCAATAATGTATTCAGCAAGTTACTTAATTCACTGCATCAGAATTTGCATATTCTTGCACTACTTTTTAATGCTTCAGTCCAGCAATTAGCATACTGAATCTTATTAAATACATCAAAGATGTCTTTTTAGTTAGCACAGTGAAAAGAAAAACATACACCTGCAAAACATTTTTTTAAAATGCTAGTAATTTAAGAAACATTAAGTGCCATAGGAACTGTTACCATCTTAATACACTAGACACAACAGAACCCCTTAAGAGAAATACCTACAGCGGCACCATCCAACCAATTTCATTTGCAGACATCCTGCAAATTTTTCACTGGAAGGGAAGATGCTTGTAAGGCTAACTGAAACCTGCTGAGGATAAGTTTGGGCTTTTTTTCTGATTATCTTTCACAGATCCCCTTGAAAATCTCTCCCCAGAAACCTCAGGATGGACCAGAAGCTGAAAGCCAGTGTCTCCATGGTATTATAAAAAAAAAAAAATATTCAGCCTGGCATGCTTCAGAGCCTACTAGTCACACTGGGTGAAACCCTGACCTTGCTGAAGTGACCAGATATTTTTCATTTAATCCTCAATTTATCACAGAAATAATAAGAGTCATAAAAGGAATGTGCTCAATTACTTTTCTAACACCGTTTCCCAGTGCAGCCAAGGAAAGACAAGTTAGGTCAAAATCAGAGACTTTTAAACTTCACTCTTTAATTTCTGCACAACATTGCATTTACACATGCAGGAGAGGGGAAGGTATTTTAGGCCACCGCACCTCTGCTTCCTGGCTGCTAATTCACACATTGTGGTACAACAGCACATCTTCCTGCCCTCTAACCTTTCTGCCAGGCTTAAGAAGGAAATCCACTGAACACCAGCCTCCGCCAGTTTGTTCTCCCAGACCAAGGGAAATGATCCAAAGCCAAACCGAACCATGCGCCTCTGCAGTCATTCACATCTGCTCCATCCACTACCTACCCTCACAGAGACACCTCCCATTCCATGGTCAGAGATGCAGTGTGTTCCTGGGACACGTGAAACACGTCGTAGCTGCACAACTGCTGCACAACACACATTTGCCCTTCCTTCTGCATCGAAGTTGCTTCTGCCTTTGATATGTGCCCATTTAATTTACGTTTTTAGAATGCTGAGCCTTACGTAAATGAGATTCAGGACTGTAAATGCAATGCTGAAGTTAAAAAAAAGATCTATCACAAAATGCTGTATTTTCACCTCTTGCCACAGAATAAGTGGAATATGCTTATTTTATTCCCTGTAGTTCTCCTGAGAAACTACAAAAAAATGAGTTTGTTAATTAAAATAATATGGCAACCACTTCCTAGTTGCAAACTCTAAAAACCAACCTTGAAGCAACTGTAAAAACACAAGCGTGGCTCATGCTACAAAGCATTTAATTCTCAATCATTTTTCAATGCGATGAGTCATGCAAGTCCACCACTGCAATATGTGTGTCAGTAATTCAGTCCTAGAGATTCTTCATTCCTATTTGTTCTGATATGCTACAGGCGTGCTATTACAGTCAAAAAGGAGCTGTGTACCAAAAGAAGGTTTCAGTGAGTCTCTTCAGCAATCATAAAAACCATAGCAAAAATACATCACTAGCATCCACCTTCATGACCCACTTAAAAATGGTCTCACGTTCTTGCCAAAAGCACAGTGCTGCCACATTACCTTTTCCAGATTTTCACCCTAAAACTGAAATACAATGTACTGCTCTGCCCACGGCATATTGCTAATTATACCCCAAAATGGAAAGCATTTAGCTTCTGTATTTTCACCTCTTCCGCTCTGTTCATTACAGCGTTTCACACTTTATAACTGAATGCATACTAATATTAAAGCAGCAACGTATGTCAGAAAAGCCATAAACTTGACTTGTCACCCTAGCTTTATCTCAGAGAAAAATATGTAGAGGTATAAATCACCATTTCTGGGAACAAGACAATACCATACACTCCTAGAACTGGTCAGTGAAACACACAGGGTCTTAAAGTTTTAAGTCAATCACATCCCTTTGGGCACATTCTGTACAACAAATGTAGCTTTAATCAGACACATATACCAGGACATGCTTGCAGAATTAGCATTTTCTGTTGCATAATGCGGTACACAGAAGAGACAAGGTGGTTGTTGGCTTGCTTTTTAACATGAGAATGGGAAAACAAAACATTTACTACTTCTTATGCAAATACTATCAATAAGCGGTGCTGTTCAAGGTTTTCTTTCTTTTAAAGAATCTTTCAACGGACAGATTTAGAAGAAAAGGTTTTCTAAAGGAAAAATCTTGTTGTCCATTCAACTATATACCTTTAACAACTAACAAATCCTGTATTACAGTTTCATTCCTACCAAAATCAGTAGGATTCTCCTATAAGGATTACACTTAGTAAGCCTGGTTAAGAGTGTTGTATAACACACCATCTTGTAAGGATGAATTTTTGTCTACACCAATGCTCAAAAATATATGCCAGCAGGAAAATCTGATAGTAGCCACAGACTCATCACAGAAAGCTAGTTGCACTAAAGCCACTTCTCTTCCTTCAGTACAACACATTTTTGACCCCACCATACCAGTTTTGTAGTGTCATACAGAGAAATGAATTGGCAGTCTCTACTCTGGTCATTCACACATTTTCTGCTATCAGGAAGATTATTTACAGAAACACAACTCTTTATTAATGGCAAGCTTGACTCAGCACATTTTAAGCACCCAAATAAAAAAAAAAATTTCAAACAGAACATTTTCCTCTCATTTGAGAGTCTCTCTCGTGCCAATCACTGTTAGGTGAAAGGATGTGCAAACAGCACAGCTAAATCCACACAGCAACGACGCAGTAACCGAGAAAGAGAATGGCCAACTGAGTAAACAAAGCAAAACTAGCCAAAAACCAAAGGGCAGCATGCACATCAACTTCTCCACTTAACTGACACATACTTAAACCTAGTCTCTTATTTCCACAAGACGTCACATTCCCATAAAGAGCACTTCCTCCATTGTTTCCAAGACACATATTATGCAAAAGGAGAAAAATAGGTGCCCAGGTTCACAGAAAAGTTAGAGAAGAAAATATGGAGAAATAAAAAGCGATCATTGTATCACACATTTCAAAAATAAAATGCAATTTGCAATTGAAAATTATACTGACAACTAGCGATGGCTCAAAACAAAATGCTGGATTCAGACATCATTCTTCCCTTTGGGAAAAGGTGGCTGTAATTTTTTGAATGAACCTGACACAAATATATACATGAATCTGTCTGTCATCTATAAATATAAAAGTCTATATAATTTACAATACACCCACACACCTGCATATAGACAAAGCACGTGGACTAAATATTTATCCGCTGCTCCCTTTTTTCCTTAAAAAGAGGACTGTTATTAATGTTAAACACAAGAACCAAAACCACCCACCTCTAAATCTTTGGTGCGGCTTACGTCAAAAGGGCAACATGCATTAGAATCCGATGAGTAAGTAGCACAAACGACAAGAAAAACCACATTGTATCTTTGGTTTTAACTTCCGTACATACAATGTCATTCCACCCACTAACTTAAGAGGAAAGCTTTGATTTGGACAGCTTCTTTTCAAAGAGCACATCCAAACACAGCCTGACTAAAAAGCAGAAACAAACTAAGTCCTCACACCTGTCCAAGACACTCTGCATGCTACTGGGCATTTCCATGAAGCATTATGCAGAGAAAGAGATAGGTGCCAGGAAGATGGTAAAGCACAGCTGAAATATCAGCTTTTACCAACAGATTTATCCCTTTCAGAAAAAATAAATGGAAAAGTTTTTGTATCATTGTAGTCAGGACAATGCCTTGCACTCTGAAGTTACAGTATTTTACTGCAGGGCATCTTAACATTTTTCTGAGAAGTCCCACTTGCCCCTTTTTCTGACACAATTAAAAGTTTTTCTAGCAATGACAGCTATCCCCTGCCACAGGCCATTCCAGTTTGAAGCTTCTGAAAAACTGGCAGGCTTCCAGCTGAGCTCCTCTCCCACTCCCCTGCCTTTCAATTAGTCTTCCAAGCCAGACTTAATACTGTGTAAGAGCAGTCAACCATCACAACTTTTAACTCTCTTAACACACATTTATTGAATTTGCCTGGAAAACTGGGAGGTGCTGGGGAATGAAGGAGAAAATAGGCCAAACCAAAACCAGAACCATTTCCAGAGAACCTCTCCACCATCAGCCTCATGTGCTTGAATTTACTAGAAAGACTCCAACAGATAAGAAGCACATTTGGATTAGTCCTGAGCCTCCTTCATACTGCCCTGTCAAATTTCAAGCAGAAATACTACAAAAAAAAAAAAAGACTGCTATCGTTTCCTTTAAAGTGTAACACACATTTTGCTTACCTCGCTGTTGTGGCCCCTCAAATTGAAGTTGATTCTCTGAGGGGTGTTCCGGTCCCTCCTGCAATGGCTGGAAGTAAAAGTGACGCCTACAACTCCTCTGCCATTGCCTGTTGCCAACCAGCCTTCCTCATAGTACCGCCTCCTGCACACTGGTTTCTCCTTCTCACTTTTGGGGACTCTCCCTTTCCAGGAGAGGCAAAGGATGTTGGAATCGCTGCAAAGAACAGGCCCATGTTCCACTGCTGCATACATGCTTTTTAAATATTTTATTTTTTGACATAAGAAAGTAATATGTCTAGTGCACAAAATTTAAATCAATTTTTTTTTTATTGATAAGACTGACCTGGGATAGATCATTGAAAGGGAGGAGGATGGGGTCAGTGTTTATAAATATCCACCAAATGCATAGTGAAAAATTCCTCTATAAAAGATGATGGCAGTTGGCTAAGAAAAAGTAACACTCTAAAAAAAAATTCAGGTTCATTTTTGTTTTTGAGTCTGTAGAGTGAGGGTGCACTTATCCTTTGGAGAAACAGCTACTTCATAAGAGGCGCTCAAGAAATGGTTAAGTCATCTTTTTGCTCAACTTGATATAATCTTTATACAGCCTGAGATTCCAGTTTAGCGTAATGCAATTCCAGAGACAAAGAGTTGCAAATGTGTAGGTTTCAAGTAACTTAAGGCTTTTAAGATTTCCTCCAGTCAGATTTTCTTCAAAAGTTCAGTTGCAGAAATTTAAACACACGCACATACATATATATGTATATATATGACATTCATCTTTTCCAAGCTGCCCTCTGGCATATCTTTTCCATCTGATGCATTTCTGCTGCTAAAGCTGAAAGAGATTGCATAAAGGGAAAAAAAGGCACACAAACCGTGCGAAACAACAGACCCAAACTTGTGCAGGCGCTGGTGTGCCAGGCCAGCTGGGAAATCCCTCCTGGTACTGAACCACTCGTTGGACTCAAAAGTTTTTGCAATCCAAAGCCAATCCAATTTTCATTGCAGCACTTTTTTTCCACCAGAGACCCAACACAGCCTGAACTGTTTATCACGCTATCTTGCCTGCTTTCCCACTTTTTGCTGCCACACACGAATGAAAAAGAAACCCCCTCTTCATTTATAGCAGAATCAAAAATGCTCTAAAGCTTTTAGCTTTCAAAGCAGATAAGTTTGCCTCAGGTGAACCATGAAGTTCTCTCTCCTCTGAAACAGGCTAAAATGTCAAGCTGTTTTTCCTTTACTTTTCCCTTTTTTCTGCTACAAGGAATCACAGACTTTTCATCCTACCGTAAAAAACAAATGCCAGAATTAAAGCACATCAAGTAAGCACTCTTTCAAAATCTTCTAAAATTCAAGGAAGGAAGAATTATAATCATCTAAAAAAGAAAGAGAAGCAGCATTAAAAATCTGACTTCCTGGGTTCACTATTTCTCTAGGTATTTTCCTTGCTTGTTTGATGGGATCTTTCCTTCTTGATGCTTGTCTACAGCACAGATTCATAGTTCCAGACACAACATTTGCAGCTGTACAAGAAGGAAACATATGAAGTATTCCAATCGTTTTATTTGAATAACATTTATGAGCTCAATTAATCAGTATTTATACCACACTAAGTGAAAAGAGGAAAAAGGAGAGGAAGAAAGAATATGCAAGTTTGATGACCTGGTTAACTCAAGAAGGATGACGAGGTTTGCTCAGTTCAATGCCCAGACTTGTCCCATAGTTCCTCAACTTATTTACTTCCAGTCATCATTACTCAACATATGGTCACGATTTATTAGTCCATTCACAATCTATTGAGCCCAAAGCAAAACGTGCCAAAGACCATACATTATTCCTCTGCAATAACAAAATCAGTTTCCTCTACCCTCTGTATTCTTCTGTTTCCCTCAGAACTATTGATTTAGATTGCGGAGGTATTTATTAGGCTTTTTCTGTGCAGAGGATGTTTTTTCTTCCTCTTCTTGCAAACTTTTTTCACCAGTGAAGACCATGTGGAAAGTTGAACATTACTGGCAGGTGTCTTTCCATGGGTTACTGATTCCTGTGCTGTGAAGGTGCTCCATCTGGTTCTCAAATTAATTTTCATCAATTGCAAAGCTCTCAGGAATATGCAAGAGTACGTCTATGTGATGACAAAAACATGTGCATTTTCATGTACATGCAGGGCACACAACAGCTCACTCAATCTGGTACTCAGAGCTGCATCTGCCTTTTCAGTTTAGCTGTGGTAATCTTGTAAGACGCCCGTCATTCAAAGCGTGAAATCCCTGGATTCTTCCAACTCTGCAAGACAAAGCACACACATACACAAAAAAAGAAAAAAACAGTGAATAAAATAAGCCACAAAACAACTTAAAGATACAAGGACTATTGTTACAGTAATCAAAGCATTATGATTAAGGACTTTATATCGGACTCCTATAAAATATCTATATTATATATAGATACATGCAGTATTCAGACACACACACATATGTATTCGATACACACACAAATATGAACTACAAAATTTTCTTTTTCACTTCCAAAGTTCCCAAAACTTTTCACAATTGACATGTAAAACTAATGAAATATATCCAGGAAGGATACATTAAGGGGGAAAAAAAAGGAACTTTCTTTTGGCCACAGACACTGGGGCAAACTCTTAAACAAAGATTCCACAACTTTGGAGTGAGGGTAGGGAAGGGAGGTCTCAGTGATGGAGCAGAATCACAGCGTTAGATCCCAAGGCACACAAACAGAATCACAGAATGGCTGAGGTTGGAAGAGACCTCTGGATATTATCTGGTCCAGCCACCCTGCTCAAGCAGGGTCACCTAGAGCCAGTTGCCCAGGACTGTATCCAGGCGGCTTTTGAATATTTCCAAGGATGGAGACTCCACAACCTCTCTGGGCAACCTGTGCCAGTGCTCAGTCACCCTCACAGTAAAGAAGTGTTTCCTCATGTTCAGAGGGGACCTCCTGTGTTCCAATTTGTGCCTACTGCCTCTGGTCCTGTCGTCGCCATCACTGTAAAGAGCCTGGCTCCCTCATCTTCATTCCCTCCCATCAAGTGTTTATACACATTGAGAAGATCTCCCTGCACCTTTTCTTCCCCAGGCCAAACAATCCTAGCTCGCTCAGACTTTCCTCATATGAAAGATGCTCCGAACCATGAAAGTACAGTGCTAAACTTATCAGTCTCAAAGGAGACTGAGAAGATTCCTCCGAGGCTTAAATTACTGCTTTAAAGAGATCTAAGGTACTCCAAAATTAAAGCTTAGAAGATTGAATCAATACAGATTAATTTTAAAGACTACTCAAATCCTGCATAAGTCTCCATTTGCAAAAGGGGGAAAAAAATTACCCAAATTCAGTTATATACAGAAGAGTGTAAACAGAGTGGAAGAGACCAAGCAAAAGGCTGCCCAGGATATTCCAGAAGTTGTATCTGAAGTGCACACATACGCACAGTTACTGCACCTATACAGTTACAGCTAAAGAGAGCTCATTTAAATTAAGACCTGCATTCTTGACGTTCTTCAGAGCTGTAAAAATGGTCTTGTCTATATTACATACAGTACTGTACTAACCTCACATTTCGAGTTATTAACCACTTTTTTCAGTCTAGCATAGATGTACCAATAAGAATTTTTTTAAAAAGAGAAAAAGATAAGAAAACAAATTTATAGATATAACAGCAAGGTCATAAAGTAGTTTACAGCACTGTTTGGCTAGCACACTTACCAGGAACACTGTTCATGAGGTTTGGTGAGTCACGACCAGAACTTTTCAGCATTACAACTAACCGAAGATTTAAAAATCATAGAAACATAGAATGCTTTGGGTTGGAAGGGACCTCTAAGGTCATCTAGTCCAACCCCCCTGCAGTAAGCAGGGACACCTTTAACTAGATCAGGTTGCTCAGAGCCCCATCCAACCTGACCTTGAATGTTTCTCGGGATGGGGCCTCCACTACCTCTCTGGGCAACCCGTTCCAGTGCTTCACCACCCTCATTGTAAAAAATTTCTTCCTTATATCCAGTCTAAATCTATGCTCCTTTAGTTTAAGCCATTACCCCTTGTCCTGTCACAACAGGCCTTGCTAAAAAGATTGTCCCCATCTTTCCTATAGTCCCCCTTTAAGTACTGAAAGGCCACAATAAGGTCTCCTTTATGCTTAATAATGGCTGCTACCAATTTTTTTCATCATAGCATGATGATGATATGAGAAATGTCACCTAGACTTTCCAGACTTATGGTGCTTCTCAATTACAGTCCAAAGAAAGTTCATATAAAGGAAAATTCAGAAAAACTTTCAGAACACAATGGTTTGAAGAATTTCTGCGCTTATCCCATAAGCAAAATTGATCCTGTCAGGGATCAGCACTATTATTTCCATACCCACTAGGGTCTTCCTAACAAAGATTTGCATTCAAGAGTTGACATTTTATATCAGCGGTGTGTGTATTATGATTCAAGCCTTTACTAATCCTACAGAGAAACAAAAAAACCTCATTTATTGAGAAAACAGAGAGTCTCTGAAACATCAGTTAGAGCAGCATGAGTTAAGCATTAAACAGAATTGTTTGAACCGTGCAAGTACCATGACTTTACAAGTGGATATTAAAATACAGACAACTATAGATGCAGTGGCTTTGCACAAAATCTGTATGAAATTTCTATCCTTATTCACTGCATATAAAATTAACAAGTTTGAGAAAAACACTCTTCTGTGTCTTGGCCAATAACCTTCTCTCACCTGAGTCCCATTTACCATCACTTTCAAGATTAGACAAACCAAAGGCTTCTCCTTTTAAGAATATCCTAACTGCATTAGGAATGCTGGACAGGGAGAGATGAAAATCTAAAATAACTACAAAAGGAATAAAGTCAGTCATTATTCAAATACCTCTCTCTCAATATTCTCAAATTCACCCTACGAGAATATTTTACCTTTAAATTACTGAGGGTCAACACTTCTTTTATGTTGTACTTATATTCAGTAGACAAGATAAAAAACACTTTTTAGACTGTAGTGTCAAACACTCAAAAGATAGGCTGAATTAAGATTATATATATCATATATTAAGATTTAATTCTTTCCATTCCCCTCTCCTTCAATTCCACTCACTCGGTATTTCCTAAGAAATAACCTAATTAAAAGATTCAGATGCTAGTCTTCCCTCAAGAAAATGAGTAACTAATTTAGATACTCCTCCTTCTTGTACCATGACAGCAGTCCCACAGTTCTGCTCCTTTTCGCATGTTTAAACCAAGCTTTTTGCCTTCTTTTTCCCCACCGTGAAACACAAGGGTAATGGTTACTACCTCTATTGTAAAGCATGTGTAAGAGTCAAGGATAAAAAGCATTACAGAAGAGCCAGGTGCTACTTGCATGATCTTACCACTAGTCTGAATTCCATTTGGGGTCCCCATATAAAGAGAACTTGGCCTTCCAGATGAAACTCATCCAAACTAAATTTTTAACTGCAGATTTTTTATAATGAAATTTTATGCATCTTTTCTTTCAGAGCAGGGCAAGGGCTAATCATAGAAGCACACTGGATTCTGAAAAAATATTTATTTTAGCAGGTAAATTATTTTTAGCACTACTAGGACACTAAATATCAACAAATTGCAGTTCCCTACTTTTACTCTCACTTAAAGGGTAGCTGAAAATATCTTTGCTCTGGATTTTCCCTTTTAACAAAGGGAGATGCTACTTGAACTCATCCTCTAATACTGTTTTGAGTCTAAGCCCAGTGATGTAAAATGTTTTTTAAGTACAGATACCTAATGAGACAAAAACATACTAGACCTGTGACACAGGAAAGAAGGATCCACAAGTATTTTATCTGATTTTGCTTTGAAAGCACAGCTCTTCTCAAATGCAAAACCAGCAACAAGTTATGCTTCCACATTATAGAAATAAATTTAAGTATTAATTTTAAAAAATGAGCTTATTAACAGACATATTTTAGTGTCAATATTTAGCTCACCATTTTTCTCCCCTAAACGTTTCTATTAATTTACATAAAGTGTAAGTGTTAAGCCACAGTTGGACAACCAGAAAAATATTTGCTTGCTCTCATGCATCTTTCATTGAGGTGTCTCTCTTGTTGACAGAAAGAAGTCATGCACAGCCAAGTGTACCAATACTGCAGCAAGCTCTTCAGCATTTTATGTTTATTCAAAACCCCACTCTTCAAAGCTCCAGAGCAGAGTATCTGAAGGTGAGGATAAAAGGAGACTGGGAGGGGAAGGAAAGCAGAGAAGGAAAATTCAGGTAAGTACACACTATTTCTAAATTATTATCTTAAAAAAAACCCCAACCAACCAAACAAAAAAGGACTCACAGCCTGCATTTTGAAGATTCTGACTGCCCAAACATCTTATGGAAAAAAACGTAAGCTACAGAGTCTTTGAAAAGTCAGGCTACCAGATTTCAGGATTTTTCAGCCTAACCAGATTTCCTTCCTGTCAAACCTGCATGAGGTCAAAGGAAACTGCAGGTTTTCCCCCCTTTACAGTCTAAGAAGGAAAAAATATACACCAGTATCCATGAAGATAGCAAGATACTTTAAAAACATGTGGACCACGAACTTGCATTTTGTTCTGAAGGATCAAACCACAACTGGTTCTGCACAAGCTGACGGCAGATGATCCCACCAGCTATCAAACGGTGACTGTGGGAGTAAACTTCAAGGTTACTGCTGAACACTATACTACAAAATTAGCACATTCTGTAATACAGTCACCATATTACAGGCTAAATACGATAGAGCTAGAAGCTGGCAAGATGATACCTTTTGTTGTTTATTTAGTCCGATTTATAAAGTAACATAAATTATTAAATAATCCTACCCAAAAGGAAAGAAATGATTTAACAAAGTTAACTACCCAATTCCTAAAAGACTGAAGTACATACAAGAAAAGATAACTGGTTTGGAGGTAAAAGGACTTTTTTTTCCATTTAAAAAAAGGCCAATTCCATAGGGAGAAAATGTAATTTTGACCTGAATAAGTACTGGTTTTCCTCTTCTTTCACTCATCTCTTCTAATTATCTTTGCTTCATTCACCTTCCATTGTGGTATAAGTCATTGAGTTTAACAGTCTTCTTTCATATTACACAATACAAAATTAATTTGGAGGAAATTGTTCTAAACAGATACCAATAAGCTCAGTAGTGGTGGTAAAAATGTTCTTCACCCCTATAAAAATGAAGGAAGAGTGGCGAGGAAAAAAAAGTTAGCAGATGCTTGATTTTTGTTCTGTTTGTTCTTAAATGGTTTTCTCTCCACGATGTTTGTCCTTGGGTAATTCTAGAAGCTCTTCCCCTACTCAGGGACAGCTGCATGGCCTGGGCAAGACAAGTCAGTCATGCTAATCAGAGACGTAAAGAGATCTGTAACCCCAGCATAGCTGCACAGAAACAGATATGTAGCAAAGCTGTAATGCCGGGCACTGTTATAACTGCCAGCCCATTAATACAGACACTGTAATGTTAGTTATATGCACCTATATATCGTTAAGCAAATAAAACTGACAGAAAATGTACTTGTTGGCATATTGAGAGAAGTGAAGCTTGTATTAGTGGCTGTTCAGCAGACATTCATTGTAAATATTGACAAAATTTATTTCAATGCAATACTCCAACAAACTGAAAACCATCTCCTCCACCAGATTACAGTCTCAGAGAAATGAAAAGAAAAAATAGTAGTAGCTGATCAGCATTTCTGATGTGCTGAATGACCCTCCTGGATTCTTGTAGTAGGGGAGAAGGCAATATATGTATGTTGTATACATTCTTTAAAGTGCAAGATCTTTTTTCATGTATAGCTGTCTTACATGAAAAATAAGGGAAATATTTGTATTATTTCTAGAACCATTACATATACTCCACTTTCAATGCTTAATGCTACACCATCAGATTAAATGGGAGTTAAATTTAAAAATACAGTTAGGAAGAACAAGTAGGAAACAAATTTTAAAATGTCTTCAAGAAAACCACCAAGGGCCCTTAAGCAAACTGTTAGAAGCTATTAATTGTGAGTTGCCAAATTTATATACATTCTCCAAAAGGTGGAGGCCTGAAGACATGAAATATGGCAAAATGTTAAAAACCCTGCCTATGGAGGAAGTGAGGCAAAGAGTTATGCTGTTCACACGGAAAAGAAGTTAGAAAAGATAAAAGCACTGCAGAACAGACTCAGCCCCAAAACTAAGGATATTTGATCTAAACAGAACCTACCAAAACAAGCAAGAAAGAGAATACCCAACTTAGGTGTGGTTTTTTGTTTGGTTTTGTTTTGGTTTTTTTAAACCTTTTCTTTAGTAACTATATACTTTAGATGAATAAATATTATATCCACTTGTAGAAGAACTGCTGCAAGTCCCGCTCATGGGAAATTTCTGAGTCAAATAATGCCAGATCTGTTATGCTTTTATGGCAGGGAAGCAAACCAGAAAAATAACTGAAGGCTAGACTTCACAATACAAAGCATTCAGCTGCAAGACAAACGGAAGATATTTCTGCTCCCGCAGCCCTCATCACTTCTTTCTCAACCCCTAGCACAGCACACCATGCCCCTCACTTAAGCCAGGATGATCATTCAAGGTGCTACACTCTGAACTACATCAGAGAAATGATGCAATTAAAACTTTCAGAAATGAAGATTCACAACAGCTTAACCAATATAAATCTGGTTTGCTAGATTCAGCCACACTATCAGCTTCCTTTGTGACAAGCCATACCCCTCCAGCCTCTCCAAACTCAAGAACCAGTGCTCTTCCCATCGTGCAGTTCAGCAAGCTGATCTTGCCAAAAAGTTACCCTCCAAAACCAGCAATTGATATTAAGGGAGCTCCCCTTAGTGAAGCATGTGCAGCAGCACTATTGCCAATGTAAGAAAAGGGGTGGGAGGTATGGCACCACAGCAGCCTAGATTTCAATCAGTTTGAACTGTGCTCAAAAGCTTGTTCTTTTCTGTTTTAAGTTGAATCAATCCCCGACAGTCCCAGCGCGGTCCCACATTCAGCTGCACTGGCAAAATGGAGAAGGTGGAGCTGTACAGCATAAGTGAGAAACAGAAGGGAGGAGTACTTGCAACTAGTATTGCCACTTGAAGGCTTCTGATGACAAATTTTGGGCACAGAGCATTTTTGAACTCAAGGTTTTGCCCTCAGAAAGGAGGGAAGCAAAGTTTGTCTCTTGAGGATGAATTTAAGATGGCTACCACAACATCCTGGAGCCAAGGCTACCCATCAGCCATGAAAATATGCCTCATTTTCAAAGAAACTGAAGTGGGCTGAAATACTTCAGACAGATGTTGAAAGATCTGTTTCAGAAAAGGAAAATGTACAAATAACACGTATTAGTCTTTTAAACAAATTGGAGATTTACACCACTGAAACACGCATTCAAAATCTTTAGAGATTAAAAGAAACGTGAAGTGTCACCACAAAATTCCCTTCACTTACAAGCGTGAATCTTCTCTCTCAAAAAAGGGCTGCAATCTTCGCAGCACAGAGAACACTTACACAATGTATACTTCAGGGGACATTTACTTAAAAAGTGGTAACAACTGTGTCTCACTAATGACATTCAAAGATCTTCAAGGGAGGGAGCCCCAGCTCTTACCATCTCTAGTCTATTGAACTGACTGCGCTGACCTTGCCTGTAATTACAGAGCAATTTCTTTCCCGTAGGAACATTCTGCAGCCTGCAAACATCCCTCGAGCCTGCAGCAGTTCCAGCTAGTTCCTAATTATCTCCAATATCTGCCCACAGGCTCTTTGAATACTTTCTTATGAACATATATTGAAGTTTTGATATCCTCCCCGAAGACCCCAATACCCCTTTCTATGTGACACATGCAGTGCAACAGTGGAAATAAAAAAATAAAATAAAAAATAGGAGGGGGAGACAAAGGGAGAAAATAACAGAAGCCACCAGTTTTTAAAATTCAGAAGAGCCCCGTAAACGAGAATTACTCCTGTTGGACAGCAGGACATATTTTAGTCAGAAATCTGATAATCTCTGCGGAGCAGTTCGAGTGCGGCGTGTTGCAGCAGGGAAGGATGCTGCATCAGCCTGCAGGGAGGGAGCTTCTGGTGATGCCTGCAAGCTGCATCACAAGTGTGATGTGGATTGTGGGTATGAGCTTCCCACTGCGCAGCGCTTTGTTCACCATAGGCTGCACTCTTAGAGCTGTGAAGCAAGGCACTTCTCACACCGGAGACCTTCAATGAGTTGGATACTTCTCTATTTATTTTTCTAATACAAAAAGGCAAGAGTTGCAGTTTTCAAAGAACTTGGGTTTCTTGGTCTTTGGCTTTGGGATCAAGAACTTAACTCTAGTCCTGACTGTCCCTCGAATGTGCCGTAACTGAAGATTTCGGTCTGTGTTGGAGGACTTGCACGCACCTCACAACCACTGCTCAGAGGTCTAGATGGAGAGGAGAGATACTCCTGCCCTCACATAAGAACGCTGCAAAGCTAAGGAACAGCGTCATCTCCTCCCCATATCTGTCCACTTTTGCTTCAAGTTCCGTGTTTTTAACTCGAGGTTCTGCAAAGTTGTGCCAAGGTCTCTGGGTTAAAAGAATATAACATCATGAAGACAGACAGGCTCGAAGAGTGGTTGCCTCAGAGCAACCTTGACAAGCAACAGTCACTGAAGAGGCCTTTCTAAGAGTTGGGAGCTTTAAATGAATGCCTGCAGCAAAGCAAAGACTTCTGTACAGAAGTGAGCTGTTTCATTAGCAAGACTCAGAGGGCATGAGATTAACTGAGCACATATGTATGCAGCTAAGTAAATAACATTAATATGCCAAGTGTTGACTGGTCACATGTACAGACAGGGGTGAGGAGGCCAGCAAGAAGCAGGCATCCTCTACGCACAGTCATACTCTGGTAAGAAAGCTGAAGTCAGGAAGGCAGATCTGCACCTAGGTAAATTAGCACCGCAGTCTTGTGTCTAATTATTTTTACTTTGTAGAGGTCTTCACAGTTATGATTCTCTCTTCATCCTGGCCAGATGCTCCTGCTAGATATATGAAAGATTTAGGTACATAAAATATAAAATTTTGAAGTAGGGATAAGAAACAGCACTATGCTGTAGTCACAAACAGTTCTATCATTCTTCTTGCATGACAGTGTGACACTACAACCTTCCTAGTAAGAAGTCCATAATACGTAAAAATTGTCGATTACAGAAGTATCCAGTGGAAGGACAGCTGTCAAGGGCTGTGTCTTCTATTTTCTTAAATATGATACAAAAATACATGTTAAAATGATCACAGATGAAAATGAATGAACGGAAAAAGGTTCAGAAACTCTGGAAAAATATATTCAAGTGCAAGCTGAGTTATTTTCTGTAAGAATTCTGAACATTTCACTTTAATGCTGTCAATGTAAAAAAGAGACTACTCAAATTTTGTTTATAAAATTCATTTCTATAATTAACTAAAAATTTAGCTGAGATGCCAATTCTTCTCATTCAGCTTTGTCAATCTGCAAAGAGCAAGCCTTTGAAAGGTAAAATTTTTAATATAGAATTTATTCATTTTATATTGTATTGATATATCTATTTCTTAACATGGTAACATCCCAAGATAGCCAAACTTCATGTAATTCATTTAACTCTGTACAACTACCAGATAGTGCTTGCTTCTAACTATAATCTCTACAACGTTACAGAAAATGCTGTTCCGTTGAACAAACATTCAAGTGTCACCAAGAAAGTAAACAAATGTTGTAAATTTGTGTGGGTTTTTTTAAGTAAAAGTAATATTCTCACTAATTCCTAGCTAGTCCTCTAATTAATTTTATTTCTTTTTCCCAGGAAGTTATATAAATGCAGTAACTATCAAACTTCTTGGACCCAATTATTTCTCTTCCTCAACACAAAACTCTCAATGCCTTTCAGCACCTTTACCTAACCTATGCTTACGAGATTTTTTTTTTTGGTAAAGCTCAGTTTCAGAATCTACAAAGCATGAAAATCAAAAGAGAAGATTCATCATCGCAGTTAAATCTATACCTTTTAGATAAATGTTCCCACACAGCTAAAGCATTCACATACACACAAAGCTACAGCTATCCACGACTAAACAGGAGGAAAAAACCACTGGCATTCTTTGTTTGGATTTTCTTCTTTCCCATTGCCAAGTTTCACCTTACTGCCTTTCCCAAGGAGCATAACGATCTTCAGATGAAGGTCGTAAACTTTTCAAAACAGCCAGAGAAAAGACTGACTTGACTGAAGAATGTCAGCTTCATACATTTTCTACTTCATTTTGAAAACTTGGATCTGGGAAAGTAATGATTGCATTTAGTAGATGATGTGCTACTTAGCTGGCTTCTTCTGATAAATCTGACAAATATAGGTCACACTCCTGCACTCATGCTTTGCTCATGCAAAGGTTGCCTTTTTT